>JAWWTY010000045.1:2091879-2140555 GCA_035222235.1 Margarornis squamiger
TCAGACCCCTGACCTGTCTCCTTACCTCAGCTCCTGCAATCCTGTTGGGTCTAAGCAGTGGCTGGCACTTCAGCAAGGTGTTTCTTCTAAATTTCCAAAGCAAGGAGCTTTTCAGCATTCCTCCTCTGTGCCATTCCTTTAAATTGACACTAGCATTTTTGCCAGGAGTTTTAGTAACCAGACTGTCCCAGAAGAAATGAATAAAAAATGTCTCACCTGCAAATTATACAACCCCCTCCAACCTCTGCTGTGCCTGCTCCTTCTTCCACCCCCCTGATGCAAACTGGGAGCAATCCAGAGAAATTAGTGACATTACCCTCTGCTAGCTCGGTGACACTTATGTTCCAATCTTCAGAAAAGTGACTGCAAATCTGCAGACACGTCTGCCTAGTGCTGCAAAAGTAATTTTAGAAAACTAGCTCCTTCACATTATGGGCGATACTTTGTGAGCCGTATGTGTCAGTGACCCGCTGCTGCATCCTCTGACGAGCTGCAGAGCACTTCATTCGTCTTCCCTTTCTGGCCACGGCACTGCCAAGACGAGAGGCTGAAATCTTATGTATTATTTAAACCTTTTTTTTCCCTCCAATTGTAGTTTGGGGTGGCTGTGGCACAGTGTACTGACTGCACAGTCCCAGCTCTGCTCCTCTGCAGGTCCTGGTCCAAGGTGATGGGGCTTTGCAGGCTGCAGGGCTGGAGCAGAACTTTGCAGCTTCCAGGGAAAAGCAATAATTTCCTTTTAGTGCTCCAGGCTGACTCTTTCTAAGCACCAAGAGGATGGCTCAGTGCCTGTGGGGAAGGGCCGGGCTCCCTGTGGTGCTGGCCACCAGAAAAACAACTATTTACAACTCCAAAGTTTTCTTGTTCATTAAAGACAGAGCAGAGGACCAAGCTGCTCAAGGAGTTAAATGTATTAAGCAATTTACAATTAATATAGAACTCATTCCAGAGATATCTACTAGAGAGTACAACAGGGCAATTAACCCACTAATACACTAGGCTATTACATCGCTATGTCTCTTATTTTAGCCTGAGGTGATTTGAAACGCATTGGATTAAAGGATATTACAGGAGATAGCATGAAAAATAGCTTAATGTAATGAGCCATCCCGTGATGTCTGCTATTAAAGATGATTTGCAGTTGAAAACTACAACATACAGTAGTTCAACCATTTAGAAACATGAGTATATTTAACCCTTCTATAGCCTGGGTGTCCCTTAGATGAATCGGTGCAAGAGTTTCTGCCTCTCCTATCCCCCCTCCTTCAAATGCCTTTATCTGAGGATTATCAAATGCACCTTATTAAAGTACAATAGTATCTTTGGGAGATTGGTGCCTGAGGTTGATAGAAAACCAGTAATCTGCTAATAACTTTTAAAAATAGATCCCCGAGAGAGTAAATAGGCTATTTGACTGGCGACACGTTCTCGAAATGGGAACTTGTAACAGATTTCTATACTAGCCTTAGGCCTGTCATATCAGTTCCAAACGGTGACCCAGACAGAACTGGGAAACAAAAGCACCTTATCTGAAAATCTATAACTACACAGCTTCCCACAGAAATGGCAGCACCCAGGGAGAGGAGGGCCCAGCAGCTGGAAAAGTTCCTGCCTGTGCAACAGACTTGCCATGGAGACCTCTCTGATAGCTCAGCCATGCTCATGGCAGTTCCTCTTCCCTGTTTTGGTCAAGAAACCAGCACCAAGAGTCTGGGCATTGCACAAAGGCACCTAGAAGATGTTTTGTTCCCAAAAAACACACTCCTGAGCAAATGTGTGCTCCAAGCACAGAGCTTTGGCCATGGGCATCACCTGTGCTTGGCATCAGGGCTGTGCCACTGCCAGGCACGGTGGATGGAGAGCTCAGGGAGGTGCTGAATGCCAAACTGTGTAAATCAGGTTGCCAGCCCAGATCTCTGCACAGTTGGGTCAGGGGTGGCAGATGAGGACAGCGAGAAAGAGCTTCACTGTGCTCCTGCAGAAAGTCACTGACTTCAGGGATGACCTGCCTGCTCAAGGCCTTCTTCAGGTGAATTTTAAAACCCTCTGGGCATGGAGATGCCCTCATGTGTCCAGGCTCCTCTGCCAGTGCTTGGACACCATCACTGAAAGAGTGCTTTTCCTACATCCCATCTGAATTACCGCTGTTGCCTCTTCCATTCCGTTTAAAACCAGATAGAAACACCTACAGAAGATCTCCCCATCTATTGATCTTGGAAGAAAGGGGAGAAATCAGGGGTTCAGCAGGAGCAAAAGAACTCAAACCTCTCCCTGAGCCTGTTAGTCCTCTGCAAACCCACCCAAGCCCAAATCTGCCTGGCTCAGGTACCCCACAAGCACCAGGGAGAGGGAGCCTGTCCCTTGGTTGGCTCTGGTAACTTTCTGTGCTGTTCTTCTAAAGGTAACACAGGTTTTCATACTGATCTCTGTATTTTAGCCCAGCTTGCTGCCTGCAAACTGACATCCTTCCAGCCCAGATGTCTGCTGATTTCAGTTCTCAGGAAAAATCACAATGCTGGGAAAACAGTTTCCACCTGGACAGTGTGCATTTCTCTTTCTCTCATTTCTGAGATTTCCTCTCCGACTGGAAATGCAGCGAAATCATTGAATTCGTGCTGTCAGTCGTGATGGTTTTTGTCTGTGAGACAGGTAAGACTCTGCACTCCCCAGGCACAGTCTTTCTATTTAACAACCCCATTTACACAGAAATAGAGGTGAACTGGCACTTATTTTCCCACCAGAAAAAGGGAGGATTTTCCCCCCATGTTTCCTGTGAAAAAGTTGCTTTCTTCAACGAACAACACGAAAAGCAAAAATCCCATGCAGCCCATTAAAGACAACCCAGGGGTACTTGGGGAAGAGCTGTAAGTAAAATATGATGAAAAGAAGATAATTTTCTGGGCAGCTTTGCAGCTGGGTGAGGCACTACAGAGCTGGGTTATCTCACCTGCCCCAACAGAGACAGTCCCACAGCCACTTCACACCTTCCCTACCTGTCATCATCTCCTTCCCCATCCCATTTTGCCACAAGGTCCTGCAGATCTGTGGCAAATTGTGGGTCTCCCCTCTTTCTCTTCAGGTAGCCTTTCCCTGGCTGAAGAGCTCTGCTTTGCTCTCCATCCTCAAAGGAACAACAGCCTGTTTTGGGGTGCCCAGCCAGCCCCTCTACCCACAGCACAGGCAGGACTTTATGAAGGAGTCTACATGTTCCAGTGCTCTGAGTGTTCCTATTTTTCCCCAGGAAGTGTGGTAGGAAAGAGGCTCAGCAGCTTCAGAGCAGCCCCAGCAATGGGGTTCTGCATTCTGCATCCCTCCACACACACACACACACGTGTGCTGCACAGCATCCCTATGGACAACTGCTCAGCAGGACTTGGTTCCTGCTAATTGTGATGTCCCAAAGAAAAGCACTTGGTCATAAAAAAAATATAATTTTTAGAAGGATCAAATGAGGGTTTTCATGTTTGCATAAAAATAGAAAAACAGATTAGCAGTGCAAAACAGCCCAAACTGATTACACTTCTCATGGAAAGCACTTTGGGAAGGTGCTCTTCACACCAAGAATAACTGCAGGGGGCTCAACAGTTACAAGAAGGATGGATAGGATCATGATTCCTCCTTTAAAAAACATGTGAAGAATGGGGAAAAGGAGGACAAAGCAAAGCAAAAAAAAATATAAGTGCTTTCAGGCAGAGATTCTCCAGGATCTGAGCCGAGACATTTCTGCACCAAAACAGAAAGAGAAGACAAAAAAAATCCATTTCCCCAGCTGACCTCCCTGTGCATCAAGGATTTTAAGCAGAGGGTGGTGTTCTCCACAAACCTTTCCACAGGGGCGGGAGGGAGGAGGTGGTGGGGACCTCTTTCTAATCAAAGAACTTGTCACTGTCACTTTGGTGTTAGCAGATGCCACGAACAATAACCAGGCCCCCGTGGCTCTGCAATGCGTTATTAACAGGCTACATTCATTGCTCCCCACCCCGACTCCAACCAGCTTTCCCTTCTCTTTTACTCCGGGCTGCCTGCATCCCAAGTGGCACGGGAACCTGTCATTTCTTGTTTCCATCCACAGGAGCGAGTGATTTGGGAGAAAGGGAGAGGATGACCAGGCCTTTCTGACCTTTTCTCCTTCAATTTCGTTCCTCTCCTCTGCGAGGAGGAGATGGCAATCACACTAGGTGGAACCGACAAACTCATCTCTGTGTCACTCCCTTACGTCCACAATAGCCGTGTCACTCGGCATCAGGGACAGGGAGGCAGTGACGGGATTATGGCCCTAATCTGTGAGTAGATTTACACCTCCCCACTGCACCCCCTTCCCGACTGGGTGGGATTATTTAATTGTGAGCACATTTATGCAAAGTGTATCAAAAATCTTGATGCTCTGCCCGTTTTTGCTTTCCAAGCAGGATCGGTGTCTCCCTGCGCCTGCAGAAGTTCTTAGGGTGGTAAGAGCTTGTGGCTTCTGAGATCACTAAACCCTTCACATCACTGTGTAAACTGAACTGAAGAGGTCCCACAGGTGTGTTATAGTGGTGGGGAAACTGAGGCACAGATATGAGGCTGTCCCAAAGCCATGGCACAGCTGCGAGGGGACAGAGCACCCAGATCCCTACTCTGCTGCCTCCAGGACTGTCCTGCAGCCCACAAATTGGGATGGGCAGTGGAGAAAGGCAACTGGACACCCCATCTGGGGACAACCTCACCTGTGACACCCCCAAAGCTGCTCCACCTTTGCCAGCAATAATCCCACAGAGAGATGAGGGATGTCAACCATCCCCACAGAACCATCCCCAGCCCCTGGTGGTCACTGCATGGAGGAGAGAGGGGTCCAGATCATCACAGTCGCTTCCACAAAGAGCCAGCCCAAGGCACTGCCAGCATGGTGATCAACAGAGCAATTAATTAACACAAAAAATAGCAGGAAAAACGGACAGGCAAGAGGACTCTGTGCTAGGACTAGCATCTCTTACCAGGTGGCCTCCAAGCCCGGCTTCCCAGCTCTCCCCCGCCTTCAGGGCAGAGTCCTGGCCACACTGCTGAGTACCAGTGGTTTGTCTGTTTGATATTGAACATGACTGTTGGCCACAGGAGCCCAAGGGAGGCAGTACCTCAGTACATCCTGGTGAGGTTCACCAGCAGTGCCACGGCTCAGCCCAGGACCAGCACCACTGCAAACCCTCCAGGTCTACACAAACCATCTGCTCTGCTCCTCAGATGGGGACTGACAATTCCCAGTTTCACCTGGTAGCTCCTGTGGTTGGGAAAAACACCTTGAGTTGGGAGGGGAATGGTTTGTGGTAAACTAAGGTATCACTTTAAAGGGGATTTTTCTAAACCTTTCTTAGTCTCAAAGAATCAAACCCAATGCAAACCCGCTGGAGACAAGAACAAAGAACAGTCCTGGCATCCTTTTGGTCGATGTAACTAGTCCTAGGTGAGATATGGTGTTGCAGGACTATGTATTCCTGGTTAACACGGTGCAAACCAGCTGATTTCTCCTGATACTGGAATGGAGAAGTGTAGGAAGGCAAAGGGAGTGGAGAGGAGCAAGGGAGAAGGTTTGTACCGAGAGATCGTCTACAGGAAAACTCCCTTTTTGGAGGGTAGGAGGGATATTAGTTGGTAACAACAAGAGCATAGATTTTTGCACTCCTATAAATCATTATTACTGGGTGTCCTGAGGGGATGAGAAGAATGAGTCAGTTACACACACATATACACACAATGCCAAACTTTTAGATGGAGAAAGCAAAAAGAGAAAGAGGGGGGGAAATAAGGAAGAGGAAAAAAAAAAGGGAGAAGACAAAAAAAGTGGGGAGATAAAAGAAAATAAAATACTTAAAATAGGGAAAAAAGAAAGAAGAGAATAAAGACAAAAGAGGAAGACGAGGAAAATAAAAAGAAGAGAAAGAAGAGAAAAAAGTGAAAGAGACAAAGGGAGGGAGAGAGAACAAAAGCCAAAGGATAAGGAGGAAAAGAAAGGGAAGAATGAGAAGGGAATGAATGAACTTTGGAAGCAATTTATAATTCCTTTCACCTACATCATGAATTGAACATGCAAAAAAAAAATAAAAATAAATAAATAAAGGAAAAGAGGAAGGAAAAATATTCCGCCTAGCATGCAGATTATCATTTGAAAAGATTCTGTTGCCATGTTTTTGTCCCTGGGTGATGAAAATGAAATTGTCTGATGTGTGCGCCGTGTTAGATTTACCTTTGCAGGGTTCACCCACAATCAGTAGAGAGGGGTCATGCCACAATATGTCATCTCACAGCTCCATCACACCAACTCCAATTTATACGAGGAGGTATTATGCATTTCAAAGGAACCCCCTGCGCGTGGCTCTTGTTACTGATCTATATCACAGCTCAGCTGAGGGAAGATTAGTTCTGCTGCAAGGGCAACCAGACTTATTTGTTTATGATTATATTCTCCTTAAAGACGCACTATTCCTTTTTTTAATGTCTAATTTAAAGTGTGCATTAAAGGCGTTGGGGAGAGGGTGGGATGGAAAAAGGTGAGAGAATTCTGCACTCTCCCACAAGGAAACCTAATAGTCTTAGTCTCCCATGCATCCTGCTCATTAAAAATCAAAAAAAAATAAAAAAAAAAATCTCCATTTAAATGCAAATTTGAGTTTTAGCTGGGGACTCCCCCAAAAGCTCCTCTTGGAAGCACCAGGGAAATAGGATTCAGAACTTAAAATGGCTGACAGCAGTGGAATGCCTGCGGAAAACACTTCCCATCTCAATGCCCCCATCCTTCCCCCAGCACCACCGATGCCCTCGGGTGCCCGGGATGCCCTCGGACAGCCCGGCTGGCCCGGGCACAGCATCACTTATCACCGCTCTCCGCTGCACGGCTGTTTTACCTCGGGCAAACACCACCCCAGCGAGCTAAAACTGATAATATTAGCCTTTCAACTCCTGCTCGCTGTTGCTTTAATCAACGTTTTCCCGGAAAGTCGTCGGGTTTGTTCCTGATAAAGGCTCTGAAGGATTTAATGAGGCTGCCGAGCGCTGCAGACCCCGGGAAGCCCCGTTTTAGCGCAGCTTCCTCTGGGATCCCGAGTGTGGCTTCGATTTTGGGGGGCTCCAGATGACTGTGGGCACCCAGGAGCTCGCCAAGTAGCTGTCACTGACTCGTTCTCTCCATGTAACCCCTGGCATGAAAAAGCCAATGAGTCCTGTGGAAGTTTTTACAGCAGAAAAGTCAATTTGTTTGATGGGAAAATACGCAGAAGGAAAGGGTGGTCGTACCCACGGTCCTGCCTATGGTGGTGGGGATGTTCTGGGGATGCCCTTCCTTGAGAAACACCCCACACTGCCAGGTACCCCCACAAAAAAAACCCCAACAAGTGTAAAAACAGAATCAGAGGTTTCTAGACTTAAAAAGGAGAGCTGTGGGATGGAAAAGGTGACCTGTGCCTGTTGTTGCAGTGGAAGGGGGTTTGCCTTCCCAGTGAGAGAAGGGCAGGATTTGTGCCATGCTCTCATGCACAGACACTTGTGCTTATCATTGCTGGGTCTGTTTCCAACTCTCCTGCCCGTGATTAACGTATGCCTGGTCATAATAAATAGGCCCATTCCCACCTAGGAAATAAATGGGTCCAGCGGGGACCCTCGAGGAGCAGACTGTGAGATGCTGCTCTCTGGCCCCATCTCTCGGCACCTCCAGCCCCTCGGCAGAGCGGAGATTCCCTGAGAGCAGGGCAGCAAGGGTTGCTCTCACACCTCCACCCTTTCCTACTGTTCTGCTGAAGCATTTCCCCAAAGTTTGCCAAATCACCCCAGAACGGGGAGCATCGAAGCTGCCATCGCCTTGGCTTCCATTGATCAGCAGCCACAACAATTACAAGTGAAGACTGGAAGGGATACCCGACTCCCTTTGTGGGGCCATCCGTACGTGGGGACAAAAGATGAACAGATAAATGTACACAGAGGAAAATGAGCGCGTGAATTAAGGGTGGAATTGGCTCATATTTCACCTGAAACACATCCTACATTTACGTGGCATTTCCCCTCTCCCTTCTTTAAGCACTTGGTGGGATGGTGGGATGGCAGGATGGCTGTGGTACCCGAGGAGATCCCACCCCAAAGAGCTGCTGGTCCTACAGAGGCCCCTCTCAGCCTGGGGGCCTGACCCTGCTCATCCATACACAGGGAAACCATTGGCACCACCAAGCCCCTGTGCATCGACACAAATGGCCAGGGAGGGGAAGGAGCTCCCAGGTGCTCTGACTCAAAGTGTTAAATATTTTCTGCCGAAGTGCAAGATCTTTACGCTGCAGCTCACCAAGTTTCTTCCTACACCAGAGCTCCACCAGAGAAGGAGAACCTGAGCTGCCAAAGGCCACTCACAGTGCCTGAAATCCAAGTTTTCCAAAGAGCTGTGGGGCCTGAGCAAACAGCCCATCTGTGCCGGCCACAGCATCACCTTCCACATGCTGGGTGAGGCACCAAAAGCCTGGGGGAGGCAATGAGGTGCCCACACCTGATTTTCCAGGAGTTCCTCCTGGGAAAGGAGCCAGCCTTCCCTCTCCCTGCCATTTCCTCCCTTGTTCTTCGTAAAAACCACACTCATTTCACTACTTTGAAAGCTCATAATATGATGGGTGAAAACAATTAAATGAAATAGACTGGTAATACCCATGGGAAAACATTTTTAGATATGATATTACAATCTTGTTTCAAAATTGGATTTTGCCAAGAGGAAATACAGTTTATTATAAAACACATTTTCTTTTAATTTAATTATATAATCTTTGGCTCCAGAGAAGGGATGCTTAAATCAGACCCATTTAATTTTCAAGTGTATTCACCCATCACCTAGGGCAAATTGGTTTAAATTAGTAGGTGACTATATAAGTTCTAGATATGTGTCAGACAAAAATTTATCTGTGAACTCTGTATAAAAGACCATCTACACCAGCAGTACAGCAGCAGAAATTACCTGGGATGAACAGACAAGTACCTGAAGAGCAGTATTTGCTCTGATTTCAATGATACCCACTAGAAAACCCGATCTAGGATTATTTTTTATCTTTGTTAATGTTTTGCCAGATCAGTTCATCACCCTGCATGTCTGCACTATGCCAATAAAACCTGATGACCTGCAGTTAGTTTCTACCAGGTGCATTAAATTCCCATAACGGGAGCAGATCTTGCTAAGTCTACCATAGCCTCTTCCTTCGCAGAGATTACATTTCCAACCTAATGACAAGAGCGGTTTGTTCAGACTGTGCAGTCACTGAACTCTCCCTCCGATCCGTCACGGTGACCCGGCGCTCGCCGCGCTCTCCCCAACAACTCAACATGGACAACACTTGGAGTTATATCACACGAGCCTCTTCCCATCCCTCTCTTTCCCCCATTGCCGGGTTTCCATAGGGTGAACCTGCTCGGGGTTCCTTTCGAAGTGGCCAGAGGAGATCCCTCCAAACCCAGCAGGGGTGCTTTGCACACACACACAGAGTGCTCAGCCCGTGGTTTTACTGCAGCTCACGGTGGTTCGGGATAATCGCTTGCAAAGACAGGGGAGGAAATTCCTCAGCCAAGGGAAAATGCTGCAGTGCAGTCAGGGCTGACTCGGCGAGAACACTACAGTGATAATAAATAATGACGCGTGGGACGGGGAAGGTGCTTTGCATGGCAGGTAACAAAGTGCTCTCCCCCCGTGCTGGCTGGGGGAGGACAAGCAGCCCCAGCACCCAAACCGGCTCACCCCGAGCATCCCTCTGCCCCAGAGCTGTTCCCACCTCTGGGTCACCCTTTGCAGACCTCCCGCTCCAGTTCTCAAGGCCCACCTGAGCCCCCAGCCAGGCTCGTCCCCCATCAGCCCTCCTGTATTCCTGCTCCCCTCAGCACACACAGCTGCTTTTGTGCCCTCCTGGGGTTGGCACCAGCAATGGGCACAGTGACCCTCACGTTAAATAAACCACAAAAACCAGAGTTTCTCCCCTTGCACCTGGGCCAGGAACCCCCCCAGCATCAGAGGACAGAAAACAAAAGCAGTACCAAAACTCAGTCTGGTTGTTACAACTCTCGCAAGGCCGTTTTGGTTTTAACAAACAGCAATAAATCACAGCAGGCAGGGAGCACAGGTCCCTGTAAAAGCAAAAGGCAGTGAAGGCTCTTGCTGCCACAGCACGTATATATGTATAAATATACATATACATATATATATTTCAGTGTAGGGAAATTCTGGAAAGGAGATTTGAATGAGTTGGAAGAGTTGCTTAAGGGCAAATACTTGCTAAACTCCACCAAGAGATTATTGGCCAAAACAGCTTATTTTAAAATACAGGTCACAAATCCACAAACTTTGTAGTTTGGTGTGTATTGCAAATCATATGAAGAGCTGCTGAAACACTGGAACAGCCTGCCTGGGCCACTGGTGGAGTCACCATCCCTGGAGGGATTTAAAAGCCAAGAAGATGTGGCACTTGGGGACATGGGCTTGGCAGTGCTGGTGGAATAGGGGGACTCCATGGTCTTAAAGACCTTTTCCAATCTAAATGATTCTGTGATTTTATACATATATTTAGTGGTAAACATGGTGGCTGTGCTGGGTTGACTGTTGGACTCGATGATCTTTAAGATCTTTTTCAGACTAAACAATTCTCTGATATTACAGGTAATTCATGAATAAACATTTATGATTCTTTCAACAGGTGTTGGACATCCACCTCCTTCTGGCTCCTTGTTGCTCTCCCCCTTGGCTACCCGGTTTGAGGAGATACCCAGCCCATCCCTCCAGACCCCAAACAACCCAACCCTGCGAGCCACCGAACAGGTGTACTCCAAGTGTTATGAAAACATATGATCTCAGCCATGTCTGGCAAATAAACATTACAAGGGGCTGTTTCAAATCTTTGTAGTAGCAAATCTCAGCACTTAACTAGTAATGCAATAAGTCCTATCAAGAGCACGCTGAAAGGTGGAATAAATTTCCCGGAGAACAATGTGGGTGATGTATGCATATGACCAACACACAATAAAACTGTAGAATGGGAGGAAAAAAATGCATACAGTCAATACAATAAAATCAGCACAAATATAGGCTGTGTAAGCAAATAAATCTAACAATCCAAATATTTTACAACACACTCACATGCAGAACATTTTTTTTCCCCCCCAGAAATCTTAGGGTAAAAAAAGAAAAAAAAAAAAAGAGAAAAAAATTAGACTGTTTTGCATCTGAGTGTATTGTAAAGGCACCAGCGGCTGTCTGCACAAATTACCATTCATCTAGGCGTTGTTGTGGAAATTTTCAAGGGATTTGCAGTAATTATATGACAAAATGCTTGCAAATCTCACTCATTGCTGAATAGAAACACACGGGTCAAAGATTGAACACTCTCAGCTTGGTAATTTGTAAATGTCAATCAGACGGGGGCCACGGGAGGCACACAGGCGTAAGCACTGAAAGGCACAGCGATGCCGTAGCAACCAGAAAAAGCCTTTTCAATACACATTATAAAAGGCACGGGATAGTTTTACTTTCCAGCTTTTTTTTTCCTTCTCTCTCTTTTTTTTTTTTTAAACAAACTGATCACCTTGCGCCCGGAGGAGGAGGAAAAGGGGGGGAGGCAGGAGGAGGGGAGTAAAGAAAGGAAGGAAAAACAGTTTAAATAAAACTGGTGAGATTAAATTAACTGATACATACATTCGCAGAGGTAGATCGTTTGCTCTGTAATAAATATGGACTCCTATCTTCCCTTCTCCGAGACAGCAAGGAAAGCAAAATAAAATTAAAAGATATAACAATAAAAATTATAAATGCATTGCGGTCCTGCAGACCAACAGCCTGTAATGAAGGCAGCTGCGAGGTGGGAAGAGCCTTATCTCTGGGGATCATAAATAGGTAGAGGGAGGCAAGGTGAGGGTGTCCAATGTCCCCCTCCCAAACTGCCACCAGCCTCCCACGGGCACACAGACCTTCTTCAAGAAGTCAACTCCGTCCTTGCCCATTTTCCAGAAAGTGGGATTCGGAATGAAATTTGTCTTCAACTATCCAAAAGAAATAATCCTGGCTTCTCCCACTCCCCGGGGAATACACTGAAGTGACCCGGCTGGCCTCTGAGGAGAAGCACCTGCTCCACAAGGGCTGTTCCAGACACAATTATAGATTCCAGTACTAACCAAAATGACATTTTTGTTTGAAAACAGTCATGTTTGGGGGCTCCTGAGGTTGGTTGCCTTTGGTTTGGTGGGTTTTGCGTGTTTTAAAGGGGGAAAAAGCCCCCACAGAATGGCAAGATGCTGCTGGTTTTGTCTTAGACACTACAATTTTAGGACTGAAGCTCGATGGCAGGAGAGTTGCCAGCATTCCAAGAAGCCATCGAGCCATTTCCATGAGTGCCCTGTGCCCCAGGGTCTGGCTGGTGGCAGGTGCCCAAAGCTTTCACCTCCCTTTCCTCACACTGGTGTGACACCAGCCCAGGCTACACCAACAAGGCTTCCTGTGCTGCTTCACCTGCTCCAAGTCATGCCCAAGTTTCCTTAAATTCAGCTTCATTTTGGGGGAGTTTCAAGCACAGAAGGAAACACCAAACCAACAAGTTGCAGAGAGATTTTTCCCATACAAACAGTCCCTGTGACCACAGTGAGACGACATCTCAGACCAGGAGGGGCTGACATCAGCCAGGCTGCAGGTGAGGATGTAACACCAAAACCATTGGATGCCTTCAAAACATCCAAATGTCACCTTTGGTACACTTGGCATCTCCCAAACCAGACAGGTTACAGTAAACAGAGCCCAGCAGAGTCCAAGGTTAATGCAGAGATCAGAGAAACTTTATAAAATGTTGTCAATCCCAAAGCCCAAGCTGCCAAAATTCAGCCATCACCACCCACTCCATCCTTTCCCTCAATCCCAGGTTTCCCTCACACGGCAGGAACTCAGCCTGGATCTGGCTCCTGCACTTTGCAGGGGCTTATCATAGACCCATAGACTGGTTTGGCTTGGAAGGGACCTTAAAGCTCATCTCCTTCCATGGGCAGGGACACCTTCCACTAGCCCAGGCTGCTCAGAGCTCCATCCAGCCTGGGTTCCACAGTGCTCCATGGCACAGGGAAGGCACTACCTGCTCCACCATGAGCTCCACCCTCGATGGGATTTAATGAATCTGAGAAAAATTATGAAGTACCATAAAGCCACAAGTATCATAAAAAGTATAATAAAATTGAGAAAAGCTATTAAGTTATAAATACAACCAATACATGCAACATCACTCAGATGGCAGAAACCAGCCATAAAATAAAGTCATTTCAAGCCATCATTCCACAAGTTACCAAGTCTCTTAACTCACAAGTCACACGTCCCTTTATGGCATCCAGTCCTATTGTCTGTATCAAGGGCTTTATAACATATATCTTCCTGTACCAGCCAAAAATACATGTGCCCTTATATGTAATGTAGGACAAAGGACTCTGGTCCCTCTTCCAGCCTCTCAATAAGTAGCTCTGCAGATCACTTGGTCCCTGTGTGATGTCTGATTTAACCAACTCCCAAAATACTTGGCAATGGCAGGAAACACCCTTGGAATTATTGCAGTTACTGCAGAAAGAGGGTTTAGGGGGAAAAAAATGGGGCTCCAGGCATTTCTGCAGCCAAAACCCCAAAACCTGGTGGTTTTACAGAAATCAGTGATGCTGCCTGAATTTTGAGTCATGGTGCTGCAGCATCAGGCCCTGAATACTTCTCCTATTTAAAACCAAAGTTATTCTAAACACACCTAATGCCCACTAAAACCAATTTATTCTCTAATAAGTTGCTTAGTAAGAGGTGCATCCATTTTTTAAATATATATATAATATATACAAATACACAAATAAAATATATTCACTGAGGATTTACAGTGCAGTTGTGTTTCACTTCCCCCCCTCCATTTAAAGACAAGCCTTTCCTTATCAACCTCCCAATCGTTGTGGAACAATTTCCTCACTTTATTTCCTCTAAGGATCCTGTATGTTATGAATATTCATTGAGATAATTAAACGCCCTGTTCACAGCTTGTTGTGTTTACTGTTAGCCCAATAAAAAACAAACAGGTTAATGATGATCTTTAATATGGGAATTTAATATTATTTCACCTGCATATCAGCTAAAAGTTTAGCTTCCCCTTTAAGCCTCATCAATTTATGGAAAATAAGCAAATACTATAAAAACACTCTTCAGACTGTAAGTCAGAGGTAGAAGCCTCTGTGTATTTGTCTTTTGCTGAATTTCTACAGCATTAAAGAAAAACTGAGGTGGGATTTTTTTTTCTTCCTAAGAATTACTCACATGACAGGGAGTTCAGTGCAGCTGGTCAGTAAAACAGGAGCCCAGGCTGGATTGAGAGAGACCAAACATTTAGGATTCAGCAGTTGTTAGAAAAATATATTTAGCAAAGATTGCATCCTGGCAAGGAAGCCTCTTAAGGAGAATTGCAATTCATGATTCTGCCTCGCTGGGGGATGCAGAGGCCAGGGCAGCATCCCGGGCTCCCCTGGAAGGTGCCACCCAGCCCACGGCTGGTACTTGCTAATTAACCTGCTCATCAGACCCAGGAGCTCCCCATTAGCTATTTAGAACAGGTGTCAGAGACACACAGTGAGAACAGAAAGGAGCAGCACAAATCAGGAGAGTTTATGAGGATAACTTACATTAATTTTATCCTTTATAGCCAATAAACCTTTGCTGGTTCATTACTGGCCACTGTTAAGTTTTAAAGGAGTTTTTTAACACGTAGGGGAGGTGCTGCTTGGCTTGGCTGCTGCCACCAGGGAGGAGGAGAGGTGGGGTTGGGGACAGCAGGAGTTTGCTGGTGGCACAGGGAGGGGCACAGAAAGGCCAGCACTGACCCCAGTGGTCCTGTCACTGCTGGTGGTGGCACAGGATGGGATCCCCTGCTGAACTTTGGTTGCTCACAGCTTCCTGCACATCCCACATTAGCACCCCTGAAGTTTGGTCTCTGTTTTTGGGAAGGGTGCACTGGCCTGCCCTTGGGTCAGAAAGAAATTACAGAGAGAAATACCCATTTGCAAGGAAAAATTATGCAAAAGGTGCCAGGCTGGAAAATAAAAAGAGCCAGGGGAAGCTGCCCCCCCAACACTGCCCCAGCTACAGCTTCCCCAGAATTAAACATCAGCAGCTCAGCTGGAGCCTTTCCCTGGCTCTTGGACATTCCAGAAATATTATTCTCAGAATTGCCTGAAGTTTTATTTAATGCAATAAAAGCTCATTTTCGATGTGAATTAGCCCTGAAATAGATGACTATTAGGAAATGCCAGATGATGCATAGCTCAGCCCTCTGAACTAATGAACTCCCAAATACCTGCAGTGCCATGCAGGGCAGGGGTTTGGGGGGTGTTTGATGCCTTTCTATCAGAGCTTACAGGATAAACAGCTAAAAAAATGTCTAATTTAGCACTGAAATTAACAGGGGCCTCAGTATTTACACCAGCTAAGCAGCTATTCCTCTAGTATTCCTGTAGTATTTTCACAAATGGAGCCTAAGCCAAGTTCTTCCCTTTTCCAAACCACTCAAAGGAAACAAGAAACTAAACCCAAACCAACAAACATCCCCCACCCCAGAAAAAACCACACAGCAAGGGAAAACCAGAGGTGTTACCTCTCTTACAGGGTTCTACAAGGCATTTTCTATTAATAGGATTTTAATAAAGTGAAGGAATTCAGGGCAAGGAGAGCAGCTGGAGCTGAGGTCTCAGAGGTATCCCTCCAGTAAAATGCCTTTTTGCAAGAAAAGAAGAGAAGAAGAAAAGGGGAAGCCAGTAAAGCAAAATCAGGGGAGCAAACCCCTCTCCTGCAAAGACAACAACAAACCTGTAGTTTAGCTCTGCAGTGGTTCCCAGTGCACACCCCCCCCAGCAGCAACCAGGACAGCTCTTTAGCAAATTCCCTTGACTATTTCTCCAAATATAATATACAGAATATTGCTCCATATATAATATAATACATAATGGTTAATATAATTACCCCCATTTCCAGAAGAGAGCAGGGAAAAGGAGGGGAAAGGGAGTCAGACCCCTCTATGTGGAGCTGCATTTTTGGGCAGTTTGGCCCCGAATTGGCATGTTTGGCACTGGGGCTGCTGGACCATCCCTTCCCAGCTCTGAATGGAGGGGCCAAGCAGAAATCCAAAGAGCCAGAATAGGAGATGAAAAGCAGGAGGGCCCCAGCCCAGGATGGCAGCTCCCACCTGCCATGCAAAAGCCATGTCTGCTGTGTTGTCCTTTTTAGCTGTCTCTGGGAAGCATCAGGCTCCCCCTCGGCTCCATTTTTCCATGCCGAGCAGCCTGTGCTCATTGTAGCAGCAAATGGAGCTCTTTCAAGAGGTGTTGGGAGCTCCCAGCGCTGCGGCTGCAGTGCTGACAGACCCCATGGATCACACAGAACACAAGGCAGGGCCTCATCCTGCTCCCACAGGGGTGAGGAAAGCTCTGGGAACCCACAGCCTCAGTGTGGGGGTGATGCCACCCCCAGAGCCTCGAGGAACCAGGTGCCTGGAGCAGCACTGAGCTCCTGCATGGCAGGACCTGCCTCTGAACTCCCATTCCCAATGTGTGGCAGCATCTTCTGGCTGCTGTGGGTGCTTTTTGGGGTTTTCAGTGAGGGTTGGCCCGAGCTCAGAGATGGGTAATCCATGTGTCTGGGTGGCAGGATGCTGCACTGTGGAGCTCTGTCCTCTCCCCAGCTTCCCTCTCCTGCAAAACAAGCCCCGAGGTGACTGCTGCTCCAAACAAATTAATATGGAAAAGCCAGCAGAAACTGGGACTGGAGTGGCAGGGACTGGGGTGCCTCTGCCAAGGACAATGGCATCAGCCTCTCCCATCCACCTGTCCTGACACACAGGAGTGTGGGAAGAAGGATTTAACCCTTGATAGCAAACCTGCACCTGCAGCGAGTACCCCTTGCCCCTTCCTTCATGGCATCCCTGGCCAAATCCCTCGTGGCATCCTTCACAGCATTCCTCACCACGTCCCTGGCTGCATCCCAACTGCCTTGTCCTCTCCCTCCAGGAGAAGCAAAGATGTGCCCAAACAGCCCCTCTCCCCCACTGCATTCTTGTCCCCCAAGGCACTCCCTGTCACCTTCTCCCCTGACAGGGCTGAAAATGGAGAAACACCCACTGTCACTTCCAAACTCTATCCCAATGCTGGATGTTTATTTTCGTGAGTTCTCATTTGGGAAATAATACATTCTTTTATATGACACATAACAACATGTATTTATAAACATCTGTTGCTGCACGAATAAAAATAGTTCTAAAAAGAAGAAAACTAATATAAAATAAGATTACTTTTTTCATTTAGCAATTGAGCTGCAATCAGGAGAAACAATTCATCTCAGGCAGTAACATGGAAATTTCTTTCTGTTTTTAAACACCAGCCAAGCACCCAACCAAACAATGACCAGGAGCAAAAATATCTTTAAAACGACATGCAGAAGGGCAGGGGGTGCCTCAAATTTCTCTCTTTTCTCTTTGGAGAGCTGAGCAGGGAGGAGCAAACAGCCTGAGCTGGGGACACAGTGATCCTGGCCCCTCTTTCCCAGCTCAGGTGTTCCCTTCAGGAAACCAGAAACTCTGCATTTCCAAAGCTGGTTTAAGAGTGAAAGAGAAGAATCCCCTGTATTTCTGACAGCCCAGTTAATGTATACACATACTTACGTTTTTCAAATATATATATTGCTTCAAGCTGCATAACAAGTCACTCTAAGTGGGTTTCCTGTCCTGTCCCTCCAGACCACGGTGTTCCCAAGGGCTTCAGCCACAACACACGTTATATATGCAGGATTTGGGTGTCCCAGCCTCAGCATAGTGCTTGGTGGGGACACCCAGCCCATCCTTGGTCACCTGGGCACAGGGCTGGTGTCACCATCCCATGGTCCTGCCCAAAGGGTGCCACTGGCAGTGAGCACCAGGGTCCCCCTTAGCCACATCCAAGGATCCAAAGGGAAAAAGCTGATGGTGCAGGTGATGTTTTTCACACCCAGCCCACCCCTGGCAGCTCACCCAACATCCCAGAGCTGCTGTCACCCTTCTCCAAGGGCTGAGCCCTCGCCCACTCATCACACATCCCCCACAGCCACCCCTCACCAGGACAAAGCAAAGGGAGTTCCACGTGGAGCTCCCCGCTGACATTCTGCTGCCACTGGAACTTGGGGTTTTCCCTCCCGCTTCCCACCGGTCTGTCCTTCCAGAAGAGTTCAGGAGCCCCGGGCTCACCCGTGGGTGCCCACACCCCCCCACGCCTGATATCAGAGCTCCATCTAGCGCTGCACAGCCCCTCCCGCCGCCACGGCGAGGGGGGAAAAGGGGGAAAAAAAATTAAAACATATTAAAGGTGTTAATAAGCGACTTATTTAAACGGAGTATCACATATTGAACATTAATCACCTTGCAGTAAAAGTGTAATTAAGGAGTCACTCTGCCTTCTGGGGAAGGCTCGCTTGGAAGCCGAGAGAAAATGGCCTCTTTATTAACACAAATTATTTTATTTGGCTAAAGGTAATAATTCTAAGTGAGGTCAACGGGCCTCGTGCACACCAGCGTTTCCATGGCGACCGAGCCAAGTTCATCCTCCACGGTAATGGCTTTGCTCTCCCACCACCGCTCGGGATTGTTTCTGGGGAAAAAGCAGCCTTCGATCTGTCGGCAGCACCTCCTTGCCGTGTCCCCCTGGGCACCGCGCAGCAGGAGCCCCCCAGCCCCGCGAGGGGTGTGTTGCAGCAGTGCCACGCTGGAAGGGTGGTGGCACCGTCCCCACTGGGTCACCCGGCATGGGTGCTGATGGCACTCCACGTGGGAATGGTGCCCGGTGAGCAGGACCAGCATGTGAGATTGACTTGTCACGTTTTCTGGCACAGCTGCAGCCCAAGGTGGTGGTAGGACAGTTATAGATGGTCTAGGACGGTTGCAGGATGGTTGTAGAACCATGTCCATCCCATCCCTACACGGCCAAGCCATGGGAATTTTCCCCCTTACAGCTTCCCAGAGATGAGCCAGGGCTTTACAGGGCTTCAGCTTCCCTGGGGAATGGCAACAAACCACAAACCCACAAGGAAAGCTGCACCAGGGATGTGCCCCTAGAGGTTTCCCAGCCAGAAGAATATTTTCCTCTCCATTTTAGTGACTGTGTTTGGCATCCTGGTGGGCACCAAGCCTCACGAGTCACTCACCCACAAGCACTCCCAGCCTTCCACAGTGCCAAGTGTCCAGTACAAGCAGGGAGCAGCGTATCTAAAAACATACCTCATTTTATAAAAGCCAACATCCAATTTTATAAAGTCCAACAAATGCACAGGTGAAAATCAGAGAGGCTTTGGGCTGTAAAGCCCCGTTTTCCCAAGCACATTCCTACGCTCAGAGAACTCATGTGTTATTCTGTCTCCCGCAGATTATTGTCTGAAGGCGGCGGTGATTTATCTGTCTCCCATGTCATGTCATCCGTTTACGTACAGTATTATATGTAGAGTATGGCATTAACATTTTACTATTATTCTTACCTTTCAATGCAAAAAGATAAGAGTGTAAATCTGGGAGACAAGGGATGTGTCAACAGCACTGAGCCAGCGCTCCGGGCACGCGGTGCTGGGTGTGGATGCTCATCCTCCTCTTCCTCCTCCTCCTCCTCCTCCTCCTCCCTCTGTGTCCAAAGCTCAGCTCACCAGGGGACTGTGCCCAGCACGGTGGCCACGGCGAGGACAATCCCACCACCAAAACCTGTCCTCATTATCCTCCCCACTAAATCAAAGCCCCTTAACACCATCATCCCTCCCTTTCCAACATCCCTCCCGGCACCAGCCACCTCCCTGCCACACCAGACACAGCAACAAACAGCCTGTTCACAACTCACGGCCCGGCCCGCGTAACTTATTAACACCTAGTCAAGATTAATCAAGCAGGGAGAGCTAAAGCAGGGCCCTAATTAGTTGCTGATGATAACTATATTTGTCATCCTCTCCCAATTAGTCTACTGTACACTTTGGAGTTTAATTGCACCTTGTTCTTCATTTAAATGTCATCATGTGCATATATTCTCCTCCTTCTTTAGTAAATTTGAGAAAAATTTGACATTAAATATAGATTATCTTTAGATTTTCATAATTAACACAACTGAACTGTCTTCAGCCTAAATACATCTCCTTATGCTATAAACCTGGCTGCTCTCTTGGAAGTGGGTATTTCCAGAGGTGACATGGATGTGGGATGCATCCCCCTGGCACTGATGCCCGTGGAGCAGTGGGCAGCTGGCAGTGGTGGCCATGGTCAGGACATAACCTCAGGATCCCCCACAGACGGAAAGGATGGAGCAATCTTTGGGGTTTTCTCTCTTTTGGATTTCTTTTCTTAATTTTCATAGCTGATAACATTTTTAGGAGTCTGATTTGCAAGTCAGATTGTGCCCAGGGAAATGATGAAGGTGAGGAGACTGTCCCACCTCCCTCTGTCCCACTACCAGACCTGCCCTGGGCATCCCTCTCAGCCCTCCTGCCCCTTGTCACCGTTAGGACAAGGAGTTTGTGACTTTACATGGGTCGCACCCAGATCCCACAGAGCCAGATTAGCGGATATTCAATATATTGATGGACACGAGAAGGCTCCAGAGAGTGACCTGTGCCTCTGCATCCCAATGCCTTTAACCCTTCAGCTGCTTCCCAGAGCTCACCAACAGGACTCTGTGCCTTCAGCCTCCCCTGCCACCCAGCAAAGCTGTCCCCAGGGCTGGGGACACCCACCCACTGCCACCCTGTGCCTGGATGCATGTCCAACAGCTGACCTGGGTGTTCAGCCCAGGCTCCCTGCAGACCTGGGGAATGGTTGATCATGAGCCATTCCCCACCATCACTGCAGAGTTCAAGTCCCTGGGTGAGCCTGGATTCCCTCTCCTGACATAAGTGATGCTCCCTAGCACCCACTGCTGCCTCCAGAGCACCCAGCGAGCTGGTGGCCAACAGTTCTGCCCAAAACAATCATCAGGCTTACAAAGGAGGAGAGGAGGGGAGGGAAAAAGCAATGAAGAAGCTGCACGGTCCTACCTGTCCCTTAGGAAGAGGCTCAGCTCACGGATCATCCCTCCCAGCTATCAAGAGCAAAAAGAACCCAGTCTATGATCTCCCAAACTGCTCCAGGGCTCAGCATGTCCAGCACAGGGAGGAGCTGCTGCCGTGTGAGCGGACAGGGGAAGGAGAGGAGAAAGGAAAAGAGGGGGAAAAAAATTTAAAAAAAAATCAAGGAGTAGTCAAAAAGTGTATTAGAAGCAAATTTGGAAGGAAATCGATGGCATGTAATTAGATTTGATTTTTCTGCCCGTTTTGTTTGGCTGGGGGTTACGTGTGGAGCCCCTCCATGGGCACAGGGAGTGCAGAGAACAGGTGCTGGCTCACGAGTCGGTGGCCACCAAAGCATGACAGCTCCATCACGGCTGTCAGGGGGACAGCAGGAGAAACATGGGAATAAATAAAGGGGAAACCACGCAGGGAGGAGACGGGCATTTGCTTATTTGCTAGTTTAGCTGCTGCTCCCCCTCCCACTGTCAGGAGGGAAGGGGCCATGCAGGGGATGGGATTGTCCCCAAGGCCTGTCCCCCTCCCCCTGGGCTAGAGCCCTCCCAGTGCTGTGGAGGACCTGGATGAGTCCTGTCCAGTTCAGGGGGTCACACACCACAGTAGTGATGTCCCTGAAACTACAAGAAGGGACTTCCATGTCCCTGCAGCAGGGATGCTCCTACACCCCCTAAACCTTCACTGCCCTGCTCTGGACATTGGCATAACCCTGACACAGGCACGTGGTCACTGGGAAAAGAGAGACCACTTGTCCCAGTTCATCCCACATCTCCAGGCAGCCTTTAAAAACACAGGGTTTAGTTCTCCTCCCCTAAATGGGAGCAATCCATGTGGTGCTTGGACAGCAAAGCCAAATCCCTGCCTGCCACGGTACAGGATGCACACAGATGTTGGTGCTCCTCGTTATTCCTGAGGTAAATACAGGCAAACATGAGGCAGGATTTGATAAATCCTAACTGATGGTGAACCTCAGCCCTTCCCACACCCAGCAGCACCGAGAAAAAGCTGATTTTTCTTTTTCATTCCACCTGCTTCCTAAGGAACCTTTCCACAGCTGGACAGGCCAACTCCACCTGCCAGTATTTTCCACAAAAAACTTGGGAAATGGCCACAGTCCATTGGGAAAGATGTACAGCCCCATGGGAGCATTCACACAGCCACAGGTACACACACACAGAGGCTTGGATGTATCATGCATGTATGTGTGAATACACACACACACATATATATATATATCCCTCCCTGCACAGTTTTCAGTGTTGCTTTTCCAACCATCGCTCCTCATCCTCCAAAGTTGTGAGCCATCTTTTTTTTTTTACCCTTTAACCTTGAAAATTAACCTAAAACACAGGGTGCTGTACACATGACTTACTCAAATAAATTGCATCCTTAATTATGAACACCCTCTGCTCTGCTGTGCTCCAGGCCACGCCGCCCCAGCGGACACCCCCCTCCTGATGAGTGGTTATTGAACACGTGAACAACAATCAACACTAATTAAATACTCAGCTGTTGAGAGGAGACAATGTTTATCAAAAAATGCAAGAGGAGGGGAGCGCATCTTCTGTTTTCTATAATTAGTTAGTGATATTCCCCAGGCGGTCCTGGAAATCGAAGTTGGGTTTATTCACATCTGTTTGGCACAGGCAGACAAAGGCCACCGTGGCCCTGGTCCCCCTGTGGGTCCCCCCCCAGAGTTACACCCCAGCACAGCACCCACATGGTGCCACCACAGCATCCCTGGGCAGCAGGGGAAGGTCCCCCACCCTCATCATCCCCTCACCACCGGGGATTAGGACATTCAAAGGGGAGTGAGCCACCAGAGCAGCTGTTGGCTGCAGGGATCCCATCCTGGGCAATCCCAGGGATCCCATCCTGGGCAATCCCAGGGATATGAACAGGTAGAGGTGTCCCAGCTGCTGGGGGCTCGGAGAGGGGGGAAAAGGGATGGGAGAGTGCATGAGGTGCCTACACCTTCCCTTGCACCCTGTTCAAACCAAACCCCTCATCAGCAGGAACATCATTTGTATGCAAATTTATCCCTTTCTAATACTTTGCTGTAATACTTCAGTGGTTTTCAGCCAGGGAGCAGGACAAGGCCGATCATTTCCCTCTGTCTCACGTTATTACCGGCTTAAGGATCTACTCAGCAGCAGAGGACAAGAGTTAAAATTTCCCTGAAGGAGGGGAAATAAGGCGATTAGTGATCGCCAGGGTTTGCATGCTGAAGCCGGGGACAGCTCCAGATAAGGAAACACTGGTCTCAGAGTTTGTTCATGAATCAACAACAACGGGAGCAAAAAACCCCCTCTCTGTCATACTCTGCATTCCGATATTCATCCAAGCACTGCTGAACAGCCCCTGTCCCACAGATCCACAAAGAATCATAGAATACCCTGAAGAGACTCACAAGAATTATCAAGTCCCACTCCTGGCTCTGCACAGACACCCCAACAATCCCACCCTGTCCCTCAGAGCATTGTCCAAACACTCCCTGAGCTCTGGCAGCCTTGGGGCTGTGCCCACTGCCCTGGGGAGCCTGGTCAGTGCCCACCACCCTCTGGGGGAAGAACCTGATATCCAACCTAACCCTGCCCTGGCACAGCTCCAGGCCACACACTAATATTCCCACCTTCCTACATGCTGCTGACAGTACAGATGAGCCTCGTAGTGAAACTGGGCTTGCTAAAACACCAACCTCAGGCAACGCTCTGAGGTTACTCCGCTGGCTGCTCTGGGATTAGAGCCACGAGCCCTCTGCATCTGCTCCTGCAGAAACTGCTGGGCCCAGACATCACACCCCTGCTGCTGCTCACAGACACAGACCCTGCATCCAGAGTGCCCTTCCAAAGTCTCTTCCACCACGTTAACAGCTCACCTTCCCCAATACTGCACAGAACCCAACATTAAGGAACATTCTCCAGGCAGCACCGTCCCCAGCCCGACCCCGTGCCGGGAAGATGCTCGGGTGATGCTCTGCTGTTGGTCCAGCAGGAGCAGAGAGCCCTGGGGATGCCCCTGCTGTGGCCCCCTCCCATCCCCTGCCAGCAGCCGTTGCTTCCCAGCCTCGGCCCCGCTCAATCCGTCAATACCGGGCGCAGTGGCCGGGAAGGGCAGGAACGGCCCCGATCGATCCGCAGCCACCGCCGGCCCCGTGGGTGCTGCACTTGTTGAGTGAGGCCGTGGTGGAAGAAAGAGAAACCACGCTTAGTACATTCCTCCTCCATCCGAAGCCAACCCCAAGGGTGCAGGAGAGAGCAGAAGGGCAGCAACATCTTGTAGTGTCTTGCAGAGGGTGAATAGCGCCAGAAAAAGGCAGTGCTGGACGGTGGGAAGAGCAGTGCCTTGGGATGCCAGCCCGACTGGCAGCACGTCCCTGTCACCACTCTGGGGCTTCAGAAGCTGCACCTGGCACTGCTCATGGCACAGCAGGTTTGGTGGGAAAACACACAGGGGAAAACATTAAGTCTCAGCAGGGCTCAGTGGCACCACTGGGGAACAAGGGCTTTGCCCCATTCACTCTGCTCATCAGGAGCAAAAGTTGGGGGTCAGATGTGGCTACCCCGGGCAACTTCAGCTGTTACAACAACCAGCAAGTTATATTTTCCCAGTACTTTCCATCCCAGGGATCTCAAATCCCTTTTACCGAGATCAGGAATTAATCCACACTGCCTCCCTAGGAGACAGAGAAGGACCAGAACCCTCTGCTCACAGATGGGGCACCACTGTGGGTGGCACCAGGACAAGCCAGGACAAGCTGGGATGAGCTGGGACACTGGCAGAGCAGAACCTGCTGCTGTTGTGGATGCACTTTCCAACTCGGCTCGTGGCCTCAGCGCTCTGGCTTTATATAACCAGACTCAGAAATCAGTGCATTGCCCTTACACACTGATCAAACCTAAATACCTACAATACTTCTGGTAGTAAACAATCTCCAAGACTCATTTCTTTGAGCAGCAGCAGATGGTCAAGAGCATTTCCTGAAATTGAATATTATAATGAATTTAGGATCGAAAAAATTTACATAATAATCTGGTTTAGATTCTGATAGTGAAGAAACCTACGCAGAAACTGCTTCTTTTCAGCTATTTGAATTAAAGGGTAAATCTCCAAGTATTTTAATTATAAACAAACTTCTTGCTCCTCCAGGTCCATGGAAGAAATTGAAAAATGAACTGCCCGGCGAGGCTCAAGGCCACACATCAGGCTCAATTCAGGTTTGCCTCTCCCGACCCCGGCGGCTGGAGGGGGATGCTCAGGAGCAGCCACGCTCAGCCAGGGCTGTGCCTCTTGTGCCAGAGCTGAGCTGGGTTTGGCTGAGCCTGCCGAGCCCCCATCAAAGCACACGACCAGCACGATCCCCCACCCGCTCAGCTGGGACTGGGAACCTGTGGAGCTGCCCAGGGAAGTCAAGAGCTCTTGGATGGGGAGGTGTTACAGCCTGTGAGTGCTTTGCTGCAGGGGTTCCAGGTCTGCACCCACAGCCAGGGATGGGGATGGGGGGGAAGAGAGGGGAGGGATGTGATGGAATAGGATGGGACAAGGCTGTGCCTACCAGGGAATCAGCCATGCCCAGAGCCCAGTGAAGCAACCAGGATCCTCCAGATGAGGCCGATGCCCTGAGCACACCCATCACTGGGAACCGGGTCCCCTGTGCCTCCACCTCATGGCCCGTCCTGCTCAGGGCAGCTGCAGTGACACAGCAGCACAGAACAGGGGCAGGCTGTGAAGCCCCTTTTGGGGTCATCCCCTCATCATCCTCATCCCTGGCACAGCCCTGGCCACACCAGCCCCGTGCCAAGTGCATCCCCAGGATGGGGCTGTGCCAAACTGTGGGGCAGCAGCACAGTCTCCTCCATCCTCCCACAGCTGCTGGACCACAGGAAAATTCCCCTTCCCACCCTCATGCTGGGAGATGCAGAGGGCCTTCCCTGTTAGAAAAGCAAATATTTAGTCTAGATAAAAAACCCCGAGAGCATTTTCCCCAGGTAATACTGGTAACTAAAATAATCACATTCACTTTGCTGGTTTAATTTTATATTTCCATTTCTACCTTATCTTTTTTCTGCAAGCATCATTAAACCACACCATAACAAAAATACATGAACTGTTATTCTTTCCAGAGAAGCCATAAACCACCTCAAAGCTTTTCAAGTTTATTCTTATCTCGTACATCTTCCTCTGGTTCGGGGTTTTTTTTTCCCTTCATGCATTTCAGAAAGGTAGTTTTCCCTAATGTTAAGAATAGTTGCATTGAAAATGAGATGCTGCCTCTGAAAAGCCCCTCTGGAGGATTAAATAAGTAAAATATAGCCAGAAAATAAACTGGAACCTCATTAAAATAATTTTGCAAGGAGAAATCCTACTTTACAATAGGTTTTCAATATCACTTAGAAAATTCTTAGAGTCATATATATATGTTCTTAATTCAGGACCTTGCATTAAAAAAGACATTACAGAGGGAAGTGAAAGGCCATTTAGTACCCTTGTTTATATAAAAATGCATATTAGGCACAGATGCAATCTCCAGCAGAAGTTTTGGGATAGTGTTGGAATAAGCTGTGCTTTGCTGCAAGGTGCTAATGAGGGTTGGCAAAGCTGCCACCACCTCGGTTATTCTGCCAGGGAATGCCAACCACTCTTGCATCCCCCTTATTTTTAACTATTCCCCAACTTCCCGACCCCCCTGTGGAACCACTAGGGAGTGGGGGGCTCAGGGTGGGTTTCTGGCACCAATTTGCTCCGTGCTCAGTGGACAGTGATGAAGTTGTGCCAGCACCTTGGGACCCCCTGACTCCCGTGCCCCCCTCCAGCTGCTCCTGTCCCAGCCTCACCAGCACCCAACCACCCAGCCAGAGCAGGGAAAGGGGATGTTTCCCAAAGTCCTGGCACTGGAGGGAGGGTGAGGTGGCAGTGGGGGGGTTGCTGAGGGGCTGAGCCATCCCCTCTGGGTCAGGTGGACTCTCATTTTCTGTACAAACCTTTCAAAGGTAGCTTTAAAAACGTTAAGGAAGGAAGTTTATACCCGAGTTCAGGCACTGCAGCTTCCACCCTGTGCAAGAGCCCATTGGGGATGGATCCATGGGATGAGCAGGATGTGATGTGCACATCTTCCATGAAAACAGCTGAGCTGCCACTTCCCAGGTGCAGGGCACACACTGCTGAGTTGGCAGCTTCTAAAACAGGCCAGCTTTAAAAAAAAAAAAGAAAAAGAAAAAGAAAAAAAAATTTAAAATTGGCAGGTTTAACTTTGCATCAATTCACAGCATACTGCTACAGGTTTAAAGTGTATAAAACTATTGATCAGAAGCGAGGCAATTACTGCTGCCCGAGTTGAAAGCCACGTGGAAAGCCATGAGGAGTCATCAGTGACCCTCCCACACAGTTCCCATTCCCCCCTTCAGAGGGGAAAACTCCTGAGGAGGCTCCTCCAAGTGAGGCCACACACCCCCCCAGGGCTGGAGCTCTCCAAACCAGAGTGGTGGTTAAATCACAGAAATGGCCAAGTTGGGAACACATTTGGACATCCCACTTAACTGGAAGCTGAAATACAGGAGAGCTGTGGATGTACCCCTGGTGTACTGACAAGTATTTCATCTTCAAAGGCTTCAAAAAGCACTATTAGTGTAATTATTATTCCCTGTCCATTGAAAACATGAGAACTTCTTCAGCTACCTCCAAACCTCCATCATTTTGAGCTGGGCCTTGAAACAGCTGTAGTCATTACAGTATTATTACATTATTATTAATTCTAATCTATATATATTAGATTATTAATAGCTGTAATTTAGATGGGATATTAGGAAGAAATCCTTCCCTGTGAGGTTGCTCAGAGAAGCTGTGGCTGCCCCATCCCTGGAAGTGCCCAAGGCCAGGTTGGACAGGGCTTGGAGCAACCTGGGCTAGTGGGAGGTGTCCCTGCCCATGGCAGAGGGTGGAATGAGAGGAGCTTTAAGGTCCCTTCCAACCCAAACCATTCTGTGTTTCTGTGAATAATCCTGAGCTTAAGGCAGGTTAAAGCACCTTCCCTGGAGCACAACAACCCCTCCAGCTCCCAGCCAGCCCCCCCAGCCCTGGGGTGACACTGGTGCAAAACCTGAGCCCCGTGGGCATCACACGTGGCAGAGTCACCTCTGACCAAAGCTGACTGTACACCACACTGGGGCAGCAAGTTTTGTAGAGAATAAATATCACACTTCAATTTCATGGTAACTTAGGAGGGTTTACTGGCAAATACCATGGCTTTTACATGGTTCTACCAATTACCCAGCAATTACATGTAACCTAGATCTGGAGGACACACGGCAGCCACGTAATGTATTCCTCTCTCTTCTGGAAAAGAAAAAGGCAGTTAATAGAAAACACTCTCTTTTTTTTGAATTATAAACCCCTCCACAATATTCCTGTGTGACATTATTAAAACCCCACGTCGATATCAAACCCAAAGCAACGACTGCCATCCCATTAACACATCAGTTGTGGGATGATCGATAAAAATTTACTTTAAACTGCACCATATGTCGCTCCCCACAAAGTTTTATTATTCAGATTCATCAGTTTGTACCTCAAGCCCCGTGCAATTAAATCCCGTTTAGCAGCGCTGACCTTCTGATTGGAACTCGTCATTCCTGCAGCTGGTTTGGAGTTTTAACAGCCCTTTTAAATAAGGAAAACCAAATGTCTGGGAATTCACAGTGGGGTCTGGGGAGCCCTCTGTGGGGAAAGCCCTGCCGTGCCCTGCTGGCAGCACAGCTCCCATGCTGGAGCGGAGGGGGAGGGAAAAATGGGAAAAGGGAAAAAAACAAACCCAAAGAGTGCCAGCACATTTTAACATGTTGTAGCATATTTGTAAACATCGTTAATCACGGATTAGCAGATGGTAATGTTAATTGCACCTGTGGAAGTAACAAGACCTCAAGGTTGATTACATTTACAAACCGGGATCGGGGCTACGGCACGGTGGAGAATTCCAGAGGTGCCCCATGGGCAGCATTCCCAGCTCCTGCCCCAGCCCAGCACACCCCACACTGCTCCCTCCAGCTGTGCCCACAGCCTGGGCTCGGCAGAGGCAAAGGTGTCCCCCATCCCAAACCCCCTCCAGCTCCCAAAACCCCGCGGGGACCCAGGAATGGATGGATGGAATGGGATTTTTCTGGTCGTGTTGATAATCTGAGCACTAAAGCGAAATCTGGGGCATGAGCTGAGCTGATCTCACAGCCAGGGCTCCCTGGGGGAGATCTGGGGAGATGAGAAGATTTGTGTTCTCCCCTGTCTGAAGATAAGGCGGCACCAAACTCATCTTCTGAGCCAAGGAGGACAAATATTTTGCCACTGTGCTTAGAGACACTTTGATTATTGAGAAATCATTCTGGAAGGGCAATTAGTAAATTTTAAAATCAATTTGGTAAATAAGCCTCTGAAAGGAATCCATGACAGCAGCAGGGAGGGAAGAATTGACTTTCAAATTACACACACACACTTTATTCATATCTAAATATCAAAGAGGCTCTATGTACAAACAGAAGTAATCAGGAAATATGTTTTGATCTTGCTGATGTACACAAAAAATGACAATTAATGTCCTCCTTCATGATATAAAGCTGGGAGTTTTTTACAGTTACATTACAGGGACGATTATAGTCAAGCTTAAGGCTAAAAATAATGAAAAACTATAAAAACTGCATTTTAACATTTAAGAATATCCAGGAAATTAGCTGGAGAAGCAGGCAATGATCCAATTAATGGATTGCATTTATTAGATCAGGGGCAAGTTGCACAGCACAAAGCTCCAGCTCCAGAGGTGGGAGAGTGCAGAGGTCCCTGTGCTCCTCACAGGTCTCAGGATGGAGCTGGGGCAGGAACATCCCAAAGTCAGTGGAGGTGGATCTCAGTGGAAGAAAGTGGGGTTAAAACTTTCCACTGAGGGAAATGGAGTAAATTGGGGATAAATGGGCAGAGCCATCCAGAGTGGGATGCACCCAAAAGTGCCTGTGTTGCAGCTCTCAAGCAGAAAACGCAGAGCTGCAGCCCCAGAAGGTGCTCAAATTCCTGTCTCTGCAAATTCAAGCCTCAGGCACTGCCAGTAAGCCTTGTCTGATGCTCCAGTGCCAAATCAAGGTGCTCTGTGGATACAGGACTGGGAAATTTGCAGGGCAGTGGTGATGGCTCCTGCAGTGATGGACAAGCAGGAACTTCAATGGACCTCTCAGTCTGTTGGCAGAGCTGCTGCAGGCACTGAGGTTTCAAAGCTTTTTTGGGAGCCTTCCAAATGTAAAGTAGCTGTTCCATGGTTACTCACCTGCCTCCTCCTCAGAGGGGCTGAGCAGATGGCTGGGCACAGACTGACAGCATCCAGCTTTCCCAGCCACACAAAGCCAGGAAGTGCCTCCTCTCTTGCAGCACTGCTCAAATAAATTTAGAAAAACAGAAATAAAAAGGGAGAAGTAACAGTGAGATGGGAAATAAATATACTTACCTATGGGTCAAGAATAAAGAAACAGCTCTGCCCTGGTCCCTGCTGCTCCAGAGGAAGGATTCAGTCACCCAAGTGCTGAATCTTTGAATCTTTCCTCTGAAAAAGCAGCAAATCTGAGCCACGGGCACCCTCTGCTGGGGCACCCATGGCTGGCAAGCAGCACCATGGGGCTGGCTGAGGCCTCCAGCCCTGCAGCCTCTTCATTTCAGCTTTAAAAAAGAAAAAAGGGTTCTCAGCCCCCAAAATGCATCAGCTGTCACCCCACAATGCAACAGCTCATGGTCACTCAGCTCCCAGCTCGCCTTTGGAGTCAGGCAACACAGCCCTGTTGGCACAACAGCGTCACTTTGGAGAGATGTGGGGTTTGTCCTTTTCCACAGCTCAGGTCACCTGTCACCACACCAGGCACTCTGTCCATCACAGCCACAGCAGCCAGTCCTGGACACCTCTCAAGTGCTCCCTGTCCTGTCCTGTCCCCATCCCAGGCACTTGGGGTGTCCCCAGTCCCGCAGCACCCACCAGCCAGACCCTCCCAGGGAAAAACCTCCACGTCCACAGACCAGTTTACAGACATCATTTAGCTCAAAGGAAAGTCCTAATTAGTCACTCAGAGTGATTTACTTGTTCATTTGGAAGTGGGGGAGGGGGCAGACTAAGCAGAATTGTTTGAAATTATCCCTAAAGGGCACAGTAAATTAAGTGTTAATGAGGAATCCTATGCAAAGGGCCACGGTAGCTAAATAAAATAATTAAGGTGCTAAGTGATAACATTCTTGTGGTTCTCAGTAGTTTAGCCAGTCTGGTTTTCAACCAGGAAATGTGCAAAAGAAGCCACCCCACCCCAATAGCCTGAGCAGGATGGTGGTGCTGGGCCAGCTCAGCATCCAGTAGGATCAGGCCCACCATGGAAAGGAAACTTTCCTGGAAGAAGAGAAAAAGCTCCCGATCCCTCTTCCCACCTGAAGGAAGTGCTCTGTTCCACTAATCACACACTGGAGTTCTCTGTGACACCAAAAGGACTGATTCAAGTCTACAGCCAAACTTGACAGAAGCTTTATTTCCATGGGCTGCATTTTTCCCTGCTCCAGCTGTTTTCCAGCAGCTCTTGTCCATCCCTTGGAAAGGCTGCACACCTGGTTTACAGCCAAGCACAGAGAAACCACCTCCTCCTGAAGAAGTCCCTGTGCAGGGTTCCAAACCACACCAGTCTCTCAGCAGCTCCCTCTCCCTGCTGAGGGGGTGGTGGGCTCAGGGTGGGCACAGGGCTGGGCTCAGTGGCAGCACCAACAGAGCACTTTCACCTACAGCCCAAATCCTCTCCACAGCTCCAGTGATGCACAAAGTCCCCTGTTGCAACAAGCACGAAGCTCACAGCCATCACTGCGTGTTTTCCTGCCAAAACTGAAGGACACAGCTGGCTCCTTTCAGGCCTGGCTTGGTCTCCCTTCCCTGGAGCTGCTCCTCCCAGGTGTCACCCAGGACATCAGGTGTCTGCCTTGGGCACTAAGCCAGGGACGTGGTGGCATCCTGCAGGAGCCAAAATGCAGCCCAGGTCAGTGGGGCTCTGCCTGTAACCTGCAGAGATGGTGGAGGCCCTGGGAAGAGCATTTCCATATCCACACCGAGCACAGCCATGGAACACCGAGCAGCTTCTCCACCAATTAAAGAGGATTTCAATCTCCATGCCTCCGTTTTTGGCTGCAGATGGAGTGCAGCAGGATACCTGTAGGAAAGTAAAAAGAAATAAATATTGTGAGATTTTTTTTTTTAATTTTTTTTAAAAACCACAAGCAAATCTTTCTGTGGGCCTGGATGTTTGATTTTCAAACGCAGAGGTTTGCAGTTGAAGCCTCTGTGCTCAGAACTGCTCTTACCAGTAGCCACAGAGACGTTGAGCGACTCGATGCCGCGGTGCAGTGCCCTGCCGGGGGGGATGGCCAGCATCCGATGGCACAGCAGCTGAGTCTCCAGGGAAAGGCCCTCCCCTTCACTACCTGCACGAGACAGGCACTGCTCAGGTCAGCTCACACGTCCCTTTCCCCCCTCCTCAGCACAGCCCCTGCTGATGCTCTGTCACACCTACCCCCTCGTCCTCAGCTCCCCAGGAACCTCACCAGCTCCCAAGCAGCGACAGCCAAGAGCTACCAGAGCTGAGACAGGCACCTTTTTACCTCCCCTTCCCGTCTCCCTGGGTCTGTTCCCCACTGTCTGAAGTGTTTTGAAGGAATACCTGTGCAACACACCTGCATAAAGCACAGAGCCTTGTCTGAGCCCAGAGATCCCCTGCCCGAGCAGTGCTGTGCCAACAGAGAGCTGCCTGTGCCCACAGGCTGCTGGCCCTGGGACAAGGCAGGCAAGAGGCCACAGAACTGCTCTGCTCCAGCAAATCCCACAGCCCTATTGATAGTGACGGGTTCAGCCTTCCCAGCACACATACCACCAGCTGGGTGCAACTTGTGCATGCAGACAGTTTAACCAGAGGCTTCAATTGATTAGTTGTTAAACCATCCAACAGCCCTGATATGTTTGGGCTGATACACTGGTGAAACAGAGTTGAAATCTATCCCAGGTCATTAGTAGTTGTTTGACTCACACTGTCACAAAGGGAAATGGAAAGGGAGAGGCTTTAAACAATCCTGTGCGCAGACAAGTGAAAATGCAGAGGACCACGGACCTCCCAGCCCGCCTGGCTCCCCAAAGAATTCTTCCACATTCATTATTTAGAGCTACTCAGACAGTTAACACAGCTGCAGGAATCACCACCTCGTTCCAAAGACCTCTGGCAAAACAGGCTCAGCATGCTGGGAGCCACACATTCCCCTTCCACAGCCATACCCTGACCTGGGTGAACCCCAGACTGGTTCTGGGATGGCACTGCTGGGGCACACAGTGCCCACCTGGGGCTTCTGCGTGCCTGACCAGGGCTGTCTCCATGGCCTCACTCAGCTCTCCTAAATTTAGAGGCTTTCCCGAAGTTTTAACAGCACACCTGGATGCTTTAGGCATGCTTTCTGTGCCACTGGAGACTGACTCCTCCAAAATCAGCAAACTGGGCTGATTTGCCCCAAAGCTCCTTCCCTGGTGTCCATTCCAGCAGCTCCCCAGCAGGTACTGATCTGTGTGATCACTCTGCCCACAAAGCAAAGCAAAGTGTCATATTCCCATTTTTAGGCTCCAGCTGTGGCCCAGACTCCTGTTCTGCTGGGCTGACCTACCTGGCAAGATGCACTTTGGGTAAGGAAGGGAATGCTTTGGGTAATGCATCTTGCATTACCCCCCCCAGATGAAATAAGCCATATGGCAAAGGCATCCTTTGCGGGGGGTGAATGAACCTTCACAAAACCAAAACCCCATCCTACCCATTCTTTTCCTCCTGCTCTAAGACAGCACTGCAGACAAGGCCTGGGGGAGTTATCCAAGGTCACAGGGTGACACCAGGAATCAAAGCCAGGCCTCCCATGGCCCAACCTGCCTCTTCATCACTACACCATGGCTCTCCAGGGATGCTTAAAAACCCCCAAAAATAGCATCCTACTTTTTCCTGATTCAACATAGAAAAGTTTTACAACTTCCAGTCATATTTGCCTCCTGAGCCTCTCAAACCACACTCCCTTGGGACTCTCCAACTGGGACAGCAGCAATTGCCAGAGGTGCAATGGCTGCTGGAGCAATCCTCTCCTGTCCCTGATAAGGGTCTTACGATTCCTAATAAAGGTACCAATTTTGCTTCCAGCTTTTACAAAGCTTTTTATGGATCTAGCTGTTTAAAATAATTAGGAACCATAAATTCAGGGCAAAAAAGACTTGCACAGTGTGACACAAGGGAGGGAGGGAGTATTGACTGAATCAGATTAAATCCTGGTTCATACTGGTGAACGAAACATTTCCCACTTCAGATCTTTAACTTCCCTCTCTTAGCTTTGTTCCTCACTGACAGGCTTCGGAGCCCAGAGTTAGAGCTTGGTGAAATGATAAAACAGGTTTCCTGCCCCTTTTACAACTAACACCACCACCAACTGCAGCTCCCAGGGCAGGAAGTTCCAACCCAGGCAGCAGCAGAGAAATGTGCAAAACGAGCATCTCCATAAAACCATCGACTCCAGGAACAGCCTTAAACCCCAAGCTACAAACTGAAGGTGTAAGACGAACAAATTACCCAGAAACTCTTCTCACTCAGCCATCTAAGTGCTCCCCATCTGTTCCTGCTCACACCAGGCTCCCAGTCCTGAGGGCAGCCAGCCTGCCTGTCACCTCCAGCAATGACTCCAGCGCAGACAACATTAAGCTGGACCGTCCAAATCACTCTCTGCCAAGCCAGCCAGGATGCCAGGAGGGTGAATTGGAGGCTGCAAAGGCTTAACTTCCAAGACAATCTGTGTGGTGCCAGGCAGCTCCCTCCCAGGCTGAATTATCTTTGCTGCTCTCTGCAGCTGCAGGAACACTACATATTCAGATCTAGGACGTTTCTCCCAACAACCTCAGCATCACACGACTGTAATGTTCAATTTTCTTTCCAGCGAAGAGTTAGTGCTCAGCAGAGAGTTGAAATCATTACTGCTGCAAGGTCTGGGAGCTCTCCTCATGCATCTACCAATCAGCCTCCAATCTCCCCTGACAAAAGGATATTTGGACTTTTTCCTGGAGAAATCTCTCATAACTCAAGGTAACGACACCACTGCCACTTTCACCCCCTTCCTTTCTCCGGGTGTTGTCGTCGTTTCTGGGATGCATTTCTTTGTGGTCCATCAGCAGTGCTGCCAGCCTGCCTGCTCCCTTTGTAACACAGCTCCACACATCTTGTAGAGATGCCAGATTTGCAGCGTTGTCTTGTCAGTATTTCCAGGAGTTCAATAAACATTTTAATTAAAGGAATGTCTTCTGAGCCAAGATAACCGCAGCACGGGGCAGGATTACAGCCCCTTCATGGCTCGTTGCCAGCACCACTTCCAAGTGGAAAAGCTGAAACCAGCTCTTGTGCCAGGTGACACGAAGTGGGGGGACACAGCACAGCCACACACAGGTGCCTGCAGCAGCACTTCTGGGGGAATTTCTTTCTCTGACTGCCACAAAGCCATTTCTGCCCTTCCTTTCAGCTTTTGGGAGGCTGCACAACCCCAAACTCTGCCTACAAAAGCAGCATCCTTTGCCAGCACCCTCTGCACTGAGGGAGCAGAAGCCCTGCAGGAATTACTCAGAATGGAATAAAACATCCCCCTGATTGTCCCTCACACCTGCATTCCCACCCAGCCCACAGCTCTGGAAATTGAAATACCTATTACAATAATAACGGGTTTCTCCCACCGAAATTCCAAGCAGTTGATGACAGGAACATCTTCCACTTCCTCAGGGTTGCTCACTGTTCCCACCACTTCCCAGCCTTCTGCAGCTTTAGCCTAGAAAGGGGAAGGAAACAAATATTAAAGAATTGCCAACTTTCCAAGCTTAAAAAGAAAGCAAGGCACGTATGAAAAGAGACTGGTGGTTTTTTACATTTTCAGCTAAGCTGACTGGTTTTTCTATAATTTTTTGGCATCCCTCGAATTTTTACCACCAAAGTCCTCTCACTATCAGCACACAAACCTTGATGTAAGAAACAACGACAAAAAAAGAATAAAATATAATAATAATAAAAAAGTAACTTTCCTTCTGGCATTTATTCCAGTTCAGTAAGCAAACAAACAGCAACTGAAAAGCTTTTTTTCTTCTGCCCATGCAACAGTTCTAGGAAGGTTTTTTGCCAGGAAAGCAGACAAAAAGAGTAGTGTTAAACCAATTAGCATAAGGCTAATGCACAGAGCAGTGTAGTGGAAGTTCTCAAGTGCAGGCTCAGCCACCAGAACCCCACAGTGACATTTGCAAACTCACATGCCAAAATTCAGGGCACTCAACACTCAGTGCCTCACACAACCAGAGAACCAGACCTCCCTCCTGCACCCTGGTAAAAAGAGCCTTAATTATTTGTGTTGGAAATCTATTTTAATACTAAAAGAGCTGCTACTTCTTGCCAGCTTCATTTCCTGGGAAACTAGCACTTTTTACATGACCTTACATCATATTTTCTCCAGCCAGGCAATGCCAAGGGTGAGGCCAGTGAGTCCAGGTCCAATTAAATGAACTGCTGCAATGGCTCAAATTGTTAATAATTCAAGCTTTACAGTAACAAAGTGATTCTTCCAGCTTTTCAATTAAATATCAATGTATTTTATGTATCTCTCATTTCACCATCACCCACAGCTCCAGCTGCCACAGACCTATTTCTAGTACCAAGTGGGCAGTCCTCAAGGGCACACCGGACTGTGACAAGCTCATCCTCAAAGGGACACAGACCCAGAGCAGCCCTGGGAGCACAGACAAGGTGTCCTTGTTCCCCTGAGGGTCTGCAGCCTCTGCCTTCCCCCCAGCCCCACTGTGCCCCAGCTCTGGGGGATCCCACAGGAACGGGAGCTCCTGCAGCTCCCTCGTGCACAGCGTCCCCCTGGTCCCCAGCCCAGCCAGGGCACAGGTGACCCTCAAAGGGGTCAGGGCAGTCACAGGGTGCTGTCCCAGGGCATGGACACACTGTGCCAGTTCCCAGCCACATCCCTGGGTTTGTTTCAGTTTCAGTCCTGTTTTCCCACATGCGCTCCCTCTCCTTTTGCAGCACGCTCTGCAGAGGGCTCTATCTCACCTCACTGCACAGGTACAGCCCAAAACCATTCCCAGCAGCTCCCAGCAGCCCTGGTTTCTCCTCCATTCCCTGCTCCAAAGGCTGCCCAATGCTGCCATCATGTGCCTGGGCCCAGGGATGCTGCCTCTGCTACACTCCCAGGGAGAGAAGGGACACAGAGTCCAGCATAGCCAGCTCACAGCCTGAGTGTGGGAGAGCCACAGCATTATCCTGCACCACCAAACCCCAGGAAAAACACCCACAGCCCATTCCCAGGCGATGGAATGGGGCTGGGGGGGTGTGCCTGTCACTGGTGGTCCCACAGCACAGACCACTGGCAGCACACAGGAGTGCACAGAGGGAGTAAATGGGCACTGCAATAACCTGGGCTTGCTCTCTGTGCAACAACTGAGTTTTCTGGAAAGGAAAAGGGGAAAAAGTGAACCCTCGTACCTTCAAAAAGCTCTGGAGATTATCTGTGCTGTAGACATCGAAGACCTCCATCACTCCAGCACTGGCTTTGCTCACTGTCGGAGTCAGGGGGCAACTGCAAAGGAAAAAGAAAGGAAAAGTGGCATACCAGGGCAAAAAAAGGAAATCCAGGGGGAATCTTTGTTTCTGTATTTCCTTCTCTTGCCTCTGCAACCCTCCTCCAACCAGCCCACTCCAGATCCCACTCACTACAGGGATGTATTCCCCTGTGCAGGGCAGGAGGGCTCAGAATTAACCCAGGAAAGAGGCCACAGCAGGTTTTGTGCAGATGGGACAAGCGAGACACAAAACGGGTTACAACAAGAAGTGCCCTGGGGGGTTCCCGGCCAGCCTGGGATCCCACACCCCACAGGCACCCCAACCCCCCCACCCAGCTCAGCCCCAAAATGCTCTTCAAGCTGAGTGATGGACACCCGTGTGGGAAGGCAAGGGGGGCTGGGGAGCAGCTGCACCACCCCATACCTGTTCCTGTGGCTGGTCACCACCCTGTCCACGCCGAGGAAGTACGCGGAGCGCAGCAGTGCCCCCAGGTTCATGGGGTCCTGGATGTGCTCCAGCACCAGCCACACCACCTGGGGCTGCTGACCCTGCTCAGCCCCCACGTGGGCTGTCTCGGCATCCCCCACGTGGGCTGTCTCAGCATCCCCCAGGCTCCTGCAGCGCAGCGGGGTGGCCTCCAGGCACACTCCCTGGTGGACCTGGCCCCTGCACAGCCGGTCCAGCTCTCTGGGCGGGATGTGGCACACGGGGACCCCACGGGCCGTGGCCTGCAGGGCCAGCTCGCCCAGGGCGGGTCGTGGGGAGCCCCCGCTGCGCTTCAGGAAGAGCCGGAACAGGTCCCTGCGGGCGTGGGCGAGGGCCATGGAGCACGGCGCGACCCCGAACAGGAGCTCGGAGCCCGCCGTCCTCTGCAGCCACCGCGGCTCGGGCTCCCGGCGCCTCCCCACGCGTGGGGGCCCGTCGAGCTGCGACAGCCACAGCTCCCGCCCCGTGCCCGTGTCCCCTCTGCGGCCCGGCCGCGGCTGTGCCCGTGGGGGGGTCCCACGGTCACGCGTGGAGCGGTGCCGGACCCCGCAGCGCCACAGCCCCACGGCCCCGCACAGCCGCACCCGCTGCATGGGCACCCACGGCAACCCTGACAGGAATCCTGCCCACGGGGAGCAGGGAATCCTGCCCACGGAGGGGTGACGGGTCCTGCCCACGGCGGGTGGGTAAGGGACGGAGAGGGATGGGGGAAACGGCGCTCTGCTCCGCAGCCCGCACGGCCGGGGGCACGGACAGGGGATGGAGGGGCTTCCCGGCGGGCCCCGCAGGACGCACGGGGGGACACGGCAGGGCACACGGAGGGGGGGGCCCGGGGGACAGAAAGGGGGATCCCCCAGCACACACACACACACGCGGGGTGGGGGTCCCGCAGCACACACACACACACAGGGGGTCCCGCAGGACACACACACACACACAGGGGGTCCCGCAGCACACACACACACGGGGGGTCCCGCAGCACACACACACACGGGGGGTCCCGCAGCACACACACACACACACACACAGGGGGTCCCCCAGCACACACACACACGGGGTGGGGGTCCCGCAGCACACACACACACACACGGGGCGGGGGTCCCGCAGCACACACACACCCACGGGGTGGGGGTCCCGCAGGACACACACGTGGCTCCCGCTCCGGTTCCGGTTCCGGTTCCGGTGCCCGCCCCGCCCGGCAGCGCCGTCTGGCGGCGGGGAGGGGTCAGAACAGGCGGCACCCCCTAATTAACAACCAGGCTCTTAATGAGCCACTGGAGGGCTTCGGCCCCTTCAGACTGAGCGCTGGGAAGGGACTGAATCACGGAGTCAGGGTGGAAAAGACGGGCACGTTTTAACACAGAAACAACGAGCCACAGTGTGCCTCTCTTTTCTTTATTCTTTATTTTACAGTTCACAATTAGAAACCTACTGATAAATTACACAGTTGACGCTCCTGTCTGCGGGCTTTAAATGCCTCAGAGTGGTGTCCCAGCTCACCCCGGGATAGGTGGCTCCCACCCCGACCCCCTCCATGGGCTGCTCTTCTTTTGGGGGGTAACAGGCAGCAGGAATGACCCCTAGAGACACATCTGAAATGGAAAAATACACTGGACATCATTTCAAGGCTACTTCATAGACTTGCAAATGTTACAGATGTTCTTGGGGGGAAAAAAAACCAATAAACCCCACGATTTCCAGGGCTGCAGGGCAGCCAGGTTGTACCTGCAGGGAGCAAGTACCCAAAGTGGCCCTTTTTCAAGGTTCTACATCTTAAGCAATTCTCTCCAAATCCTTTTACAGGGCAGAGAGATAAGTTAGGTACCTCCTCAGCCATGCATTTCAACATCTGCTGAACTTTGCACGTGGTTGCTGCCACCAATTCAGTGTTTCAACACATCCCTGCTCGGGTTTTTGCTGCTCAGAAGTTCCTAATTTCTCAAATTTCTATTTATTTTTTTTGGCCTCCAACTCCCAGCTTAACACACTGCACAGAGCCCTGGATTTAGTGTTGGATTTACTCTGTGCAGAGAACCCACACAAAGCCACAGCCTCAATGAGCTGGAGGAGGGCAGGGCACTAAAGTCGAGCAAGAACTTCACTCACAGTAAATCAAAAAGCCAAATCCAGAGACAAGGCTCTGTGCACTTGGCAGTAGAACGTGGTGACAGATGAGGAATGGGCAGAACACACCATGGGCATGTGTTGATAAACAGGGGGAAAAAAAAAGGGGGGCAAATTGCCTTTGTTTTGCCATTACGAAGGAACATTTTGCCAGTTTTCTCCTTGTATCCTTCTACAGCTGCTCCCCTTTGGCACAAGGAATTCTAGGTAGCACAAGATTTCACCAATAATAATACTTCATATCAACACTCAGCACTTACATAGCGCTTCTCGTGGTCAAAGTGCTTTACAAAAGCTTGTGAGTCCTCACAACACCCCTGTGAGGTAGGTAAGTATTATTATCCCCATTTTACAGATGGGGAAACTGAGGCAGAGAGGTAAAAGTGACTTGCCCAAGGCTGTACAGGGAGTTGAACTGGTGTCAGAGAGGCCCCATTCTGGTCTCCCTGACGGTGGGGTAACACAGATGAACTCCCAGAGCTCTACTGGTGTAAGCCAAACCATTCAACCCAAACTTCTCAGGCTCTCAGTCCTCTGCTCTGACCATCCCAACTCCACCTGACCCAACACTTGCCCTCAGAAACCTCACGGGGTCCAGCAGGAGCACATCTGAAGTCCTAAGGCAACGTGTCCAACAGCTCCCCAGCAGGCTGGACACACAGAGCCCACGCTGCAAAGGGGCTGGAGACAGCTCCAGTGTCTCCAGCTCTGCACAAACCTGCCTTGAGAGCCGTTCTCTTCTCCCTCGAGCAGAGCAGAGCACTGGGGCTGCACCAGCACAGATAGCACTGACACCAGATCTGAGCCAGCCCTTCCACCTGCTGCTTCGTGGGCAAACACCCCTACAAATGTCTCTTCATTTCAGGCACCTTCAGCACTGTTTATTTCACTCTCTCTCTCTCTCTGAGTTTGTATCTCTCCATATAAACAAACTCCCAACATTTCCAGCTCCTCAGCACCAGCACTTCAACAGCACCAGACATCTTTCTAAGACTGAGCCACGTTTCCAGAAAAGTGTCAATGCATGCAAATACCACAAAGAGAACATCGAGAGTGCTGGGAGATGGTACCAAGGGTAGAGGTGATCACAAGACAGCACACGTTTAGTTTTTATTAAAAATACCACACAACTCACTCTTACTGTAACTATGTCACTGAGATTATCATTCTAACCCGCACAAGTGCAGGTACTTTTCCTCCAACTATTTACCTATCTAGGAAAAAAAGAGAAATATCAAGCACACACATTTATACTTCCCCAAACTCGGCAGGCATGATCCATGTGAAGGGGAAAGGAGGGCTGGGGGAGGTGGGGGACCTTGTATGCTGGGTTTAGGGCAGTGGAAAACAAAAGAAATAGAAAATACCACATGCATCATCACCATCAGTAATCAACCTGATGAAAATAAACCCAAGTGTTAGATGGATTCATGTACAACATCCACTGAAAATCTCAAACCCTAAGCACACTTGAAGCTGGCAAACACCTTGTGCCACTTCACCTAGGTCCAGACACAGCATCAGCAACTAAGATCAAACAAACCTTGAAAACAAAGCAAAAGGAAGAATAAACCAGCCTGGAGACAACAATCTTCCACAAACCACTTCCCTGCATTATTTTCAAATACGTTTTACTCTCAAGCAGTTTCACAAAGGAGTGGGGGAGAAAGAGACCCACTACGAGTTTTGTTTTGTTTGTTTGTTTGTTTTCAAACTGGCTCAGCACCAGCACCAGCTCAGAGAGAGGGAGAGAAAAAACAATTCTTCAGACATGATCCTTGGTACTTGATTAGAACGTTGCCAGCCAGCCAAGGACACCCTGGCTCGCCAGAGGGTCCCAAGTGGAGTGGATGCACTCTGCTGCTCGGGGTCCTCTCCCCTGCTACGAGATCTGCTCCGTCGGCCTCATCTGGATATCTCCGATCTGCGAGGGGCAACACAAGCTCTTACTGAAGCCCATTTGAGGTGCTGCACAGCACAGAAAGCAACAAAGGTGAATGTGCCTGCTCTGCCCTTTAGCAGGAGGGGTAACAGGTCAAACACGCACAGAAAAGGGGCAAAATCAGTGGTTACAAACTGGTGGGTCGAGTTTTCAGCGTGGTCCTGCCCAGAGAAGCAGCCCTGCTCCAGCAGCCACAGCCAGGACTTCTTATCTTTTTTAGGAGCAGAAGGCCAGTTATCCCCACGGCTCCAGTGTGGAGACAGCCACGTCTCGCCCCGAGGAGCAGAGTTCACACACGGGGCTGTTAAACCTCCCATGGCCAAAGTCTGCTTTCACAACTGGGGCTGTCATGTTGCACGTAGTAACCACTGACACTGCCCCTGCCTCCTCCTGGCTCCAGCTCAAAGCTGGTCACCTAGTTCTTGCTCCACGGCAGGGAAAGTCCTTCGGGCAGCACAAGCATCTCACACACCCTTGGGGAGGTGCTCAGCACTCGGCAGGATCAGACCCAGCATGTCAAGTGGCAACTGGCAGAGCCTGAGCCAGCTGAAAGGCTCAGCAAGTCTCAGATGGCGCCATCCAAAAGGGCAGACTGTGCCCATATTCCTCATGTTCCCAGACCCCGAGCACTGCAATCCCAGACCCCAAGCAGGGCAATCCCAGACCCCAGTGCAATCCCAGACCCCAAGCAGGGCAATCCCACACCCCAAGCAGGGCAATCCCAGAGCTGCCATAAGGGAAGTGTAAACAAACATGATCCCCACTAATCCCCAGCCCAGGCTCACTAAGCTCAGAGCTGATACAGTGGCTGACCAGCAAATGTCACCCCCTCCAGCCTCAGCCACCCCTCCACCCCAGCCCCAGCCTACCTGTACATGAGGGGGGGCACTGAGGACATATATGACAGCATTAGCCATATCTTCAGCTTTGAGACACTGGAAAGACAGGACGGGGATTCTCAGTCAAAGGGCACCACAGAAAGTTAACCACAAGATCACCCTTCTCCTGACCATCGATAATGAGTTTCGACAGTGTCACTGGGGCATGTCAAAAAGATGCAAGCAAGCAGGAAAAAAATAATCCATTCAGAATTTAACAAAGGATGTGTCTGGTGCTGATAATTCTTCAATTGCTGTGAATAATTTTACTGCTGGCACGGTAATTCTGCCAGGTCAGGTATTTCCATCCTTATCAGAAATTCCCAGAGAAGCACAAGAAATCCTGTGCCACCTGCAAGACAACATGCTCTCACAGTTCTCCTTGTGCAGGAATGTTTGTTACATCTTCTCTGCAATAAAGAAGCCATGGCCTGCAAAATGTCAAAGCTGACTGATACTTATTTACAGAAACATCAAAATAAAAGGAAAAATAGAGGGAGTTGGAAACCGAACCCAAATGCAAACCTACACAATTTGTAAATACCAGTGCAAAATCTGAGGTGTGAGGGCTGAAACTTTGGGAGTGCTGAGGGCATCCTGGAAAGAACTGGGCACTCTGTGGAACCATTTGCCAGGAGAGAGACTGTTCAACTATAGTCAGAGCCACTTCCCTCTGTGTCCACTTCTCCAAGTCCTACCCGAATGCTCTCATAGGTTGCAGCAGCTCTCTCGGGGTCATTATCATGGAGTTTAAAAGCAAATCCCGTTTCCACCAGTCCTGGAGATATACACTAGAAAAAAAGCAGAGCACATCCTAATAGGATTTGTAATTCCCCTTCAGCAAAAGAATTAAAAAAAAAAAAGGAGAGAAAAATTTTTAGCACTGAAAAAGCCAAAAACCCCCTCCCTTTTTCTGTTATTCTCCTTTCCTGCTCATCTTTTTAGTTGATGTGAGCAGACTTTGCCTTAATGATTGTTGTGGAAGGTACCTCTGGGGATGTGCTGGTGGGTGCTTCTCTCTTCACACCCCAGAGGGACAGAGAAGCAAAGAAAAACAGGGAAAGCTCGGAATGAGAGCTAGCAGCCCAAAAAGCCTGCCCAGAGTACTCACTGTGGCTCGTATATGAGTCTTTGCCTCCCGGAGCTCCTGCCTCAGCCCCTCTGTGAGGGCTGTCACCGCGTACTTGGTGGCACTGTAAAAATGCACCACGGACTGGGGCACGACACTGTGGCCATTCATGCTGAGGAGAGAGCAGAAAGGGAAGTGCTGGGAGGTGGCAGGAAAGCAGAGACCTGAGAGGAACCACCAGGGTGCTCAAACCACTGCCATGGACACAAAGAGAGGGTGACATGGTGGCCAGAGGAGGAATTCCCCTCCCACAGGGGACACACACCACAGCAGGCTCCTCTCAGCATGGCTGATTTCTGGAGCTGATCAAGTTTCAGTCTGCAGCTCTGCACCACCACAAGTGGTTCACATTATCCTTTTCTCCCTGCTTTAGTCTCTCTTGCTTTAGACCAGCAAAGATTAAAAGAGTGGTTTGAAAAATCAACCATCACAGTCTTGGGGAAACCCCTTCTCAGGCACCATCAGCCCACTCCAAGGTTGAAGCTCCAGTGCTTAAATCTTGATGGTCAAGGGAAGGGGAGGAAGCCCCATGGCTGATCCCACAGCACCCTTTACTTACCTGTTAATGTTAATTATATGCCCATCATCAATGTTTCTCTCTTTCATGGACTGGTAGGCCTCTCGGGTGCAGATGCTTACAGCCATCACATTGACCTGAGGGGTGAGAAGACAAGCAGAGATTGAGCCCAGCAGCCCTGCCTGGCACTCCTCACCTTGTCCCTCACATGCCTGAAGCCAGATGTGCACGTTCCAGTCCCTCTGTCATGGCAATTCCCAACAGGAACACCAAGAGAGGGAAACTTCCACGTGCACACCCCCCACCTGAGCTGGGGGCTGCAGGCACAGGGGGGCACAGATACCCTGTTTTGAGAGACAGCCCCAGCCTCTGCCAGAAGTCAATGGACTTGATCATTTTAGGGGTAAACGTGAGGGTGGAGGCCAAATTAAGGGAGAGCAAATCCCCCTCCCCAGAGCCAGCCCTGTCCAGGAGACTAAGCTGGTTATTCTGTCCAGCACTGAGCACACGGGTGTTTGGGCAGCTGGCAGGGCACTAACAGCAGGTAATTAGGTCAGTTAGTTAATGAGGAAATCCCCAGATCTTGGCTGTCAGGGTGCCAGGCACTCGGAGGCACCGCCAGCAAAGTGTCTCCTGGGCACAAACAAAGCCAAAGATCACATTGTGCCATGGGGGAAGCCAGAGCGGGCAAGTCACCCTGCGGATGTGAGAGCCACCAATCTGTCACACTGCTGACATCTTCCTCAGCCCTAACTGGATAAGCCAAGGAAGACAGGACATGGCAATTTATGCAGTCCTTTAGCACAGGATCCAGAGCTCTTGTTCTCTTGAGCAGCAGTTCCCAGCACACCAGGGCTCAGTTAAACTCAGTTAACACCTCCACAATGTGCCACCATTAATGCACAGCTGCCTCGAGCAGCCACTGGCCATAAAACACAGAGTCAAAGCTGCCAGGAAGACAGAGATAGGGAAATTCTCCCAGCTGGAATAAAAAGGGCCCAGAGGTACGTGCAAGGCTGATGAGCAGGAATCTCAGCACGGGGCTGATGGCTCAAGTTCACAGTGGTTTAGATTTGGAAGTGTTTGCTGAAGGGCTCTAGAAAGGAGGTGATCATCCCAAGGCAGGACACCCTGGCAGGTCCTACCTGACTTTGCCAACTAAATGAGCAGGCCAGAAGGGTCTAAACACACTGCTGTGAATGAAATACCCAGGAAGAACTCAAGTTCTGATGAATCAGAAGGGTGGAGCGGCAGGAACAAGGCCATGTGGACAGCAAGGGACAGATATGGGAGAGGGCTGGAGATCATCACTGGGGAATTTATAAACAAGAATAGGGCAGAGTAACTAGGAGCTGCTAGCACAAAAGGACAGGCAAGAGAGGAACAGTGGTTTGGAGACCAGAAAGTGAGAGGCAGAAAGGGATGGGGCTGAGAGATGCAATTACTGAGCAGCACACAAAGACGAGTGGGGTCAGCCATGCGGTCACTGCTTTTGTCTCGGTCGTTGTTTCCCATTCATTACAAGAGGCCCTGCCTGTGGGTTTTGTCTTGGCCACACATAAACAGCGGGTTTATCTGCCCGTGGGAGTACCCAGGCAACACAAGGAGAGTCACCATCCTCATCCAAGTGCACTTTGGTCAAGCACAGTCACTGCCAGACACCTCAGTCACCACACCTGGAATGGCAGAGGCAAATGAACGTGCTGGCAGGGAGTTTACCCGGGCTGTGCAAGGAAGAAGATGGGCAGACATGGCACCAGAAACGGCCCCTTGGCACGGGGGCAAAGCCCAGGGCAGGCAGGGCACGGTGCAGGCTTTGGGATTTCCCAGTAAGAGGGTCAGGGAACAGGGAGTAACCCACTCTGGCCCCATATAGGAACCAGTGAGGAGCCAATTCTTTCAGACACGGATCTGGGCAAACTGTTGGTGTAAAAGCGACACCCCTGCTGCCCTCCCTGCCCCAGCACCCCTGCAGGCACCAGGTTTTTGGTGCAGTGGCTCCCCGATGCCATCTCCACAGGCCACTAGAGGGTAACATCAGCCCAAAGCCGCAGCTCCCGCCGTGACTCACTGAGCAGATTCCCTGCGTGGGCAGAGTTACAACATTTTGACAGCTCCTGGCAAAGCAAGATACTAATCAAAAGCCACATGGGAAAGTCCAGAACTCGTATGATGGAACACCACGGTACAACAAAACAACTGGCTGCAAAGCAGCTGAGCTGGGGTTGCCTCCCTGCCTTTTCACACTGGGTTTTGGGGTGAAATCCCATTTCCAAACGTGGAACAGGCTCTCAGGAACCTAAAAACACACCTGGAAAATGGGCAAGTCACAGGGCTGTATCACTTGGAGGCCATTGTTACCAATACCCGCACAAGACCTTTTTCTGCCTCCTTCCTATTTTAAGAAGGAAAGGTTCAAAGGTCCCTGAGCAAGGCTGGCCAACACACCTACACCCTGCAGCAGACAGCAGGTCTGGGACTGCCCCGTGTGCTCATGTGACAGAAACAGCAACACCACATTTTCTTGTCTTTAATGAGTTCCAATTGCCAGGTTGGAAGAACATAAAAGATCCCGTTCCCAGAAGTGCTGAGCATTCCACTTCCCAGAATCAGCCTTTTCTAAGGCACCAAAATGAATAACCCAGCTCCAAAGCACATATGGAAAGGCAGGTTACAGAAAACATATCTTTGCACAGATGGTTTATAAAAGCAGGAAGAACAGAGCCTGGCTGGTCAACAAATAATGCCAAGAAGAATCCAACCCATTTAGAGTGTAGAGGAGCGAGAGGATGTGCTGCAGTCCTCTGTGCCCTGACAGTGCAAGTGGGAAGTTCAGCCCGAGCTCCTGGCTGTAAAGGTCAGTAGGTGGAACGTGAAGGAGCTGTGCAAATCCCAAAGGCTGGAGTCAGTGTGTGCACAGCACCCAGCCCCAGCTCCCCCTGTGCAGATCAGGGGTGGCTGGAGGACTTTGCTCCAGCCTCATGTCAAGCACAACCTCACAAATAAGTGAGAAAATGGGGGAGGCTGTGAACCAAGAGATGATGGGCTCAGACCTGCCTGAGGTGACACGTTCCCTGTTCCCACGCTGAATTTCCTGGCTGGCAATGCTGGGCTCTGTGCTGCTGTAAAGCAACACATCCACAGTTCCTAACAGCAGGCTCCTGCAGCCCGGGAAGAAGCAGCTCCCCCTTGGGAATCAATTCCAGAGGCAATAAGGAATTGGAACATTACAAAAGAGGAGTAAGCAAATGATAACATGGCTCTGATTGTTAGGTGTGTAGCAAGCAGAGGGATACTGAGAGGAGAGCCTGGAAGGAGACAGAGCCTCAAAGCTCATAAAAAATGCATGGAAACAAAAATCAATTTACCAAAAGGGAAAAATGCCTTTAAGGTCCTAATGCCTGCTAATTCAATAGATCGACGGCTGTTTAGAAACTTTTCCCATCTTGCACTGGAAACTCTCCAACAGCCTCTCAAACATGCTGCTCTCTAACACCTTTCTCCAAGGAACCTTTGGAAGAAGCCTCCCTGCTCCCACACAGTTCTGCAAAGCCCACTGGCCTCTGAAAGTGATGGCAACATTCCCTTGTCCTGACCCTCTGAGAGGAATGGGCCTGGCAAGTGCTTCCCTGGGGCTGGAGTGGCACATCAGGGAGATCTGTCACTGTACATCCTTCCCCAAACCCACTGTCACTGCCCATCCCACCCCAAACCCACTGTCACTGCCCATCCCACCCCAAACCCACTGTCACTGCCCAGCCCTCCCCAAACCCACTGTCACTGCCCAGCCCTCCCCAAACCCACTGTCACTGCCCAGCCCTCCCCAAACCCACTGTCACTGCCCAGCCCTCCCCAAACCCACTGTCACT
>JAWWTY010000045.1:2140655-2306364 GCA_035222235.1 Margarornis squamiger
TCACTGCCCATCCCACCCCAAACCTCACTGTCACTGCCCAGCCCTCCCCAAATCTCACTGTCACTGCACATCCCACCCCAAACCCACTGTCACTGACCATCCCACCCCAAACCCCACTGTCACTGCCCAGCCCTCCCCAAACCTCACTGTCACTGCACATCCCACCCCAAACCCTCGTGTCACTGCCCAGCACTGCCCAAACCCACTGTCACTGCCCATCCCACCCCAAACCCACTGTCACTGCACATCCCACCCCGAACTGCTGCCACACCAGTGCCTGCACAGCCAGGAGAGAGATTTCCAGGCAGGGATGTTGCAGCCACAAAACGGAGGCACACAACAAAAGGAAAATCCCTGAGCTATTTCTACCACTTCCCAGGGGATGAAAAGCAAAGCCCAGGCCAGTCAGGCTGCCCAGGCTGAGGTGGGTGAGGTGTTTGGCTCTGGAGCATCCCAGGGTTTCACCTTTGTGTTAAAGGGGTGAGGGTTATTCAATTACACACAAGTCAGGAGCAAACCCACCAGCTGCTGGGACGATGGTGAGAGGGAAATACCTGCCAGTAAAGGAAGAAATCTGGGATGTCTCAGCCTGCTCTCAGTGCTACACCAGCATTTTTGCCAACAAATGAGAGTGGATAGAGCTGTACAGATCAACTCTGGGAAGAAAACACGCTCCCAGCCTGGTTTCCCAATGCTGCCCCTGTGGGGCCACCACCCTGCCTCTCCTCCCACCCCATCCATGACCCCCAAACAGCACCCACAATGGGGGGGATCCCCCAGGCTCCCAACCTTTGAGCCACTGTAAACACCAACACTGAAGTGTCTCATACAGGACAATCCCCATTCCAAAATCTTCCTCCCTAAGAGAGGTAGAAGGTGATGTAAAGGGAGCACTCCCACCTGAGCAGCCAGGGAAGGGAGCACAGACAGGGGAAGAGCCTTGAGCTGGGCACAGCCACGTGTCCCCCCAGCCTGCCCACCTGACAAAGAACAAAAGGTGAGAAGAACAAGGACAAAGGAGCACGGGGGACACGCAGCCCCCACGGGCACATCCACCCGGTCACAGCGACCAGGACGAGGAGCTCACACGGCACAGGCAATCCCCAGGCCAGGCTCTCAGCGAGACAGTGCCCTGCTAAACTCCAGCTCAGCCTCAGCTACACTTCACTTAATTTTCTTTAAAGGCTCCATGGCAACTGGGGCCGGGGAGATGCGGCTGTGCAGTGACCCAGGCTGGGCAGCCCACAAAAGCCTGGCTGGGCAGACAAAGCTGAGCTGAGCTTGCTTTGGCTGCAGTCACAGCAGCCAGCAGGCCGGCCAAAACCCTAACAAGAACTTAATTAGCCAGGATATGGCAGCTCTTGCCCTGGCAGCAGGAGTCTGAGGCCTCAATGTGCCTCTCTGTTCTGCTTTACACAGCCCCTGAGACTGCTGCTGGATGAACAGCCCCCGGCCGACTCCGGTGTCAGACAGAATGGCCCTGAGCCTACAGCTCTCAGCAGCTTTTCAAACAGACATGTCCTTCCCTTCACTAGGACAAGCTCTCACAGCTGCTGGAGGTGCCACAGGGATTACTCAGAGCCATGAGTCCCACTCCTGCTCCTATGAGGATAATGCTTTCGTGCACAAGAGGAGGTGGTACAGGAGGGGAAATCACCTCTGTGAGAATCCCTCCTGGTTCAGCACCTCCCTGGCCAGAGGTGCAGGAAGGGCCATTGCAAGGACACACAAACTGCCCCCTGGTCCCACAGCTGTGGCTGCCACTGGTATGTGCAGAAAAGGGCCATGACATAATGGCAAAAAATGGTGAAGCCCCAAAAAGATGCCCAGCGGCACCTCAGAACAGGAAGACCCAGGGAGAGGTGCTGCTTGTATATGGGGTGGACCATTTGAAGAACTCCCAGTTTGGCACATGAAATGGCCTCATTCACATCCAGTTCTGACCAGATTGCGGGCAGAAATTAAGCTATAAAGACAAGAAGCATTCCAGCTCTTTAAACCAAAAAGAATCTGCCCATTTTACAACTCACTGCTACAACTAACAGGATTAGCTACAGAAGCCAGCACTTGGCATTTGATTTCCTGTCTTAGTGAAGAAAAGAAAGTGAGGCTCATCACCCTTTAAAAAGCCAGTGAGCTGAAGGAAAAGGCACTGAAGGTACTGAGTATTTCTGCACTCTGGGGTGAAGACATGTGGCTCAGCAGGGCAGGATGTCTTCCCACTTCCCAAGCAGCAAAGCCAGGCCGGGTCAGAGCAGGCTGGGAAGCAGGTGCTCAGCTCTGCACACACGGAACGAGTGGATGGCACATCAGAAAGAAAAGAAAGAGAAATCAGGCCCAGTTTGCCCCCTCCCCGTGGCACTACTCACGTCTATCATGGTCCGCCAGCCCTCCGTCCTGCCCGAGAGCAGGGGCTCGGGGCGGGCCAGCCCCGCGTTGTTGATGCAAACATCAACCCCTTGGTGCAGGGTCTTGATGGCCGAGAACATGGAGAGGATCTCCTCCTCGTTGGAGAGATCACACTTGTAGGGGATGAGGGTGCCCGGGTAGCCGGCGCTCTGGCACTCCGCTGCCAATTTCTAGGGAAGAGAAAGGAAGGAAGAAAACAGCCATCAGCCTCCTCTCCTCCTCCTGGAGCAGCTTATCCAGCCATTGCCTTAAAAACACACCTCGGGGCTCACAAAGCACAGCTGGCCTTGCGTGAGCCTGGCTTAAAAGCAGGCACCAGGGAAGAATCAGCGTAATGCTAATTAAGGACAAGGAAATCTCCATATCCACGAGAGGCTGAGCGCTTCAGCCTTTATGTTATTGAACTTGAGGACACCCTCAGAGCTCGTCCATCACCCCAGGCAACAGAGCCCAAGGTGAGCAGTGCTGGCAAAACACAAATAAACCCTGCCATGGCACCGGGCTGCGAGTCTGCCAGGCTGCTGCAGGGACAAAGGACGTGGCAATGCCCTGCCCGACAGTCCCTCATTAGCCATCACCAACAGTGACTCCAAACGTCCCCATCTTTTATCAGAGCACACGATATCAAGCAGAGGAGAGGCAGGAGCTGCTGCCGCCCGCCCGCCCGCCTTAATGATGCCGCAGCCACCCCGCCGCATCCTCCGGAGGATGCCCTTTACCCCCTGATGCTAATGAGAAGCAGCATCTCATCTCTGATGTGTCACATTAGCGACAGTGACAGCTCCCAGCGCCAGGCGAGGGCCACATGACGTCTGGCTCCTGTGGAGAGATGGACTCTGGCTATGAACGTCCACCAAATCACTGCAACGCCGTCGCCCACGGCGGTGTCACCGACGTGACATTTCAGCGGGTGCAATAAAGCTCTGCTCCTGCCACAGGCAGCTTTCCCACTCCTCCCAGCTCCTCCCTGCATTCCAAGGGCTGCAATTCACAGCCTTTCATAAAAGGGGGAGCGAGGCCCTGCACAGGAATCTCCTGGCTGGAAGCAGAGGATGCCAGACGATGATTGCACATGAAGGTGGCTGTGGAACAGCTCCAGGCTCCGAGCAGCGCCTGCTTCAGAGAGGGACAGCGACCCCAGGACCTCCAAACCCCTCTCTGTGCCCCAAGCACGCTCATTTTAATTACTCTGGGGCAAGTGGCTCTGTTTGGTAAATGATTTTCGGTGTTTCCCAAGAGCTGAGCCAAGGCCCTGAGCCATGAGTTTAAGCTTTTCTGCTTTGCCTTTTCCAGCAACTCACACTTTTCACGGACCATAAGCCCAAAACCACCCCAGGTCCACAGCTCTGGTCCAGACACCACTCTCCTTTCTGCTTACCAGCTCAGGGGAGGCATTGCAGGAACACAGGAATGATTATTATTGCTCTCACAGCACCAAGCGAGAAGGGGATGGACGTGCCGAGTTCAGCTGGACATCGATCCATCCCAGCAGCACCAGGATCCCCCGAGAGCTCTGCTCAGGCTGAGCTAGACAATATCTCTGCCCGAACAAAGGTGCCCCTGGGACTGAATCCTACCTCTCTGTGCCCCCCTGGGGCTGGCTGCACTTTGCTGTACATGCAATCTTGTTGATTTTGTGCTGATAATAGTAGAAAAATATATTCCTTTGAAAGATGGAGAGTACAAGCTTGAAAAAAACAGCTGGGGGGGTGGAGGGGAATCCGCAAAAGCAGCATTTAGAGAATTAAAAGCAGCATGAAGGGCTGCTGGAAGGTGCTAAACCACTCCAGGGATGGGGCCTTGTTCCTGCAAGGATAAAAGAGGGAAAAATGGACAGAGGGTCCCTCACCAAGGTTATGGGAAGATGCACTGTAATGCTAACTAAGTGGGGTCTCTCCACCCCACTGCCCACAGGCTGCAGCACAGATGAAGGGACAGGTGGAGCAAGGGGTGCCATGAGCCCTAGAGTGACCCTGCCTGAGCAGGGAGGTTGTACCAAGTGACCCACTGTGGTCCCTTCCAACCTGAGCCATTCTGTGGCTCTGTGTGCTCTGGACGGCCGTGGTGATGGAGCTGCCCCTCCTGTTTTCCCAGCCAGTCTCCACACGCACCAAGAGAAAGGTCTTTCTCCCTCAGAGAAAGCCTCCTCTGCCGCAGCTGACCAGGGAAATCAAGTATCTCTCAAGATCCTTCTCTTGCTGTCTGGTGTCTCGCTGCCTCAGACGAGACTCAGCACAGATCCTTTCATCTCTCAGGCTACACTTGTGTTAACAAATTCTCTTTGAAAACGAAGTGCTGAACACCACTGACATCCAGGGGAGCTGAACGTGCTTCAACCATCTACAGATAAAGAGTCATCAGAGGCTCTTCAAAGAAACATCAACTGCGGGCAAGTTTGCAAGAGACTTATGAAAAGCAGCTCTCCGAGTTACAGAGCTTGCAGTATTTTTTTCAGAGCATCCAGTAAGTCACTCAATTAATTCTCATTTCACTTTGAGCACACCACGCACAAGAAGGAAAGAAAAAAAGCTGTTTTTTGCAGATTTCGTCAATTTGAGAGTGACCATGTCATGCAACACCAACAGAGAGAAGGCCAGCAAGCCTCCAGCAGCTGTGGGTGAAAATTTGGACTAAAACCTAAGCACAGAATCACAGAACAGGCTGGGTGGGAAGGGGCCTTAAAGACCATCCAGTTCCAAACCCCTGCCACAGGCAGGGATACATCCCACCAGACCAGGATGCTCCAAGCCCTGTCCAGCCTGACCTTGAACATTTCCAGCATCTCTGTACCACACCATGATCACTGGATGCCTGGAAATGGACAGCCAGGTGCTACTGCTGCTGGTTCAGACTGGGGTAATGCAACATAAAGAACTAAAAATAGATAATATGGGTGTTAAAAGACCTAACCTGGAGCCATCCACTGCCATGGATGCAACCCCTCACCCTTGCAATTCTCATGTGCTGCCCAGTCTGAAAGGATGCTTCGTGTTTATGGGATGGCTTTGATACATTAAGACTCCATCAGTTCTCCCCAGAAGGGGTTAATGCTCTTTATGACACTTGGAATGGGCACAGTGCTCTGAGTTTACAGTCAGAATTGGTAAAAGGGTTTTACAAAACTAATTGAAATAAAAATGTAAAGGGACTTCTTAAGGGGAGGGAAAAAAAGACAAGAGTCACGTAGGGCTTTATTTGGCAAACCATTCCATTAACTTCAGACATGTTTAATTCAGAGAGATTAAAGCCAGGAGAAACCATTAGGTAATTTTTAATCTAACCTGCCATTCGTCACAGGTACTTGGGTCCTACTGATCAAGCTTGTGCTTAAATACAGAACTGCACCAAGAAACCAACTGGAAAAGCACCCAAGTCACCCCAATTACTCGTGCTATCCATAAGAAATGAAGGAGAAAAATCCTAATGAACAGCATCACAGCTGTGAAAGAAAACTGGGGGCTTACAAACCCTTTCATTCCACTGATTGGCAAGTTGGAAGCTTCTTTTAATTAAGATTTAATAACAGCACAACAGCATACTAGAGGAAGAGATGTACAGTGAATAAAGCACTAGACTGGGCTTTATTTCCACAGTGCTCTGTGACTGTGGGCAGGATCCAGAGCTGTGTCCCCACTCTGAAATGGAGAAAATCACCCTGAGCCGCCTCCTAGAGCTGTTGGCACCTGGGGCTTTTGGCCCACATATGATCCAAGCACAAATATTACTTCACATTTCTTCCCAGCTACTGGAGCCAGGCTAAACAGGGTCCAGTTGAGCAGTCACCTCTTCCCAGAGCTGGTTAATTGTCCTCCCAGTCTGCTCCAGACTCATATTGCTCTTTTCCAAGCCCTCTCTGCTCCCTGCACTTTCTCAGGAGTTAAGCATTCAAGATTATGTTTTTTCTAACTTAATTTCCAATTTCCAGTGTCACACACGAGCCAAACCTCCCCGCTGACTCTGCCCTGGAGGCCCCAGCTACCCCAAGGCACTCGCACCATCTCTCCTTGCGCCAAGGCTGAAGGCACTTTTATTTTTCCCCTTCTTGCTCAGATCACATTGCTACAGGCTGGCGTGGGGGAGGAGGAAACGCTGCTGCCCCATGACAGCTCATTAGAGCAATATCTCAGCCTTACTCTGAGGTACAACTGCCCTAAACCCAGCCTCCCAACAGGAGCCTGGCTGCTCCTCAGCCCCAGCCTGCACAGCACAGGTTCCCACCCAGGCTGGTACATGGATGCTTCCCCTCCATCCTCAGTCAGCCCCAAAGCTCTGACTGAGGCTGGAGTTGCCATCTCACAGCCACCCTGGTGCTCCAGCAGCCCTTGGCAGTGCCCAGAGTTGCTCCAACCCTCCCCAGTGCCTGCACACAGCAGAGTGACAGTCCCAGCGTCACCGCCTGGATCGGAGCCCGCTCTGATTTCCAAGGCAACCTCCAAACACACAACTCGGAGGGCAGAGCAGAGCCTGAGCTTCAGCCTGACACCCTCAGATCACGGCACATGCCTCGTGTGTCATCCCCACCTCCACTGCGCCCAGGGAGTCAGGGGAAATGATTTATTTTAATTAAGTCAAGCCAAACCCCACCTCATCTTGCAGCAGGGAAGGTCTGAGATGCCCAGCGATGGCCAGGAGATCTAAGGTGTGATCAGAGGTCCATGGAAACCAGAGAGACCCTGAAGATGTCTGGTGTGAAGATCTAAGGTGTGTCCAGCCCATAACCCACCCTGAATAACACCTATACTGGAGTATATCAGGAAACCAGCCCATAACCCACCCTGAATAACACCTATACTGGAGTATATCCCCATACAGAGTGAGTAAGGCACAGGAGGGCTCCTGAGGGTATCCCAGACCCATTCCCAGCTGACACAAGCTCTCTGGAGGACTCATCCCTTCCCAGCCCCAGCATGTTGACAAAGCAGCAGCAGATGACAACCCACCACTGAGCTCCGAGCTGGGGGTCTCAGGAAGACCCACACAGGGCTGGGCTGAGCCCCCAGCTCGGTGTGACCGTCGCTATCACCCCCCGAGCCATACCAGAAGTACCAGAACAGCAGGTCCCCGACGTCAGAACACAAGATCAGCCTCTTGTCCTCTCAACACCCCTCGGCGTGGCCCTGGCCCTTCTCCAGGGCTGGCAGAGCCGGGTGTTTTCCCACTCTCCCCAGCCCCATCCCCACGGGAGCATCGCTGTGTCCCATCGGCTCCCGGCCCGTGTAATCCCCACGAATCCTCTCTGAAAAGGCAGATTAACACACGCCACGAGGGGAGTGGGTCTTCCCCTACAACCCACGGCACCCTGCCCGCTCCCAGAGCACCCCAGCGCCAAAATTTGGATGTGAGGTCCTGAATTTATGTCCCAGGGGTGGGTGCCACGAGGGCTGCCCCACACGGTGGCCGCTGTGATGGGAGCAGAGGCAGCAGGGATCAGCCCTTCCCTGGCCACCCAGCTGCAGGGGCTGCGAGGGAACATCTGCCCCAAGGGCAGCGCCGCTCGGGGCTAATCCCCAGCTCAGCTGGCCAGAGCTGCAGCTCATCTGCCTGAGCCTGATGGGGGCAAAAGTCTGGCTGGAGGAGCAAGGCCACGCACCCTCTGCCCCCGTTTGACAGACCCGGCGTGGGCACAAACCCACCCCGGGCTGACCAGGGCAAATAATGGTGTTGTCAGCCAGGAAATCACCATTACCACTTCCCACATGGACACGGGCAGGATGAGGGTCCCAGCTCCACTTCAGCACGGCCACTGCTTCCTGCAGAGCTTCAACTACTAACAAGTCCCAGGAAAACCATCACCATATTTTCTCCTCAACACCGTGCCAGCTCCCCTCAGACCTCCCTGCTGCAGGATACTCCCCATAGATCCTAATCACAGCCAGAAGGTCCCCTCCCACATCCACACAACCCTCCCACCTTCCCAGGGCAGCTGCCAGGTTTTACATGGGGAAACTGAGGCACAGGACAGCTCCTGGGTCTGCCTTGTTACTCGGCAAGGCAGAGGGAGAACACCCCACCCCACTCCATTCCATCTCCAGAATCCCAGGAAAGCCTCAGTTATTCATTTTTAGGGCTGTGAGCACGACATGCCCTGGAATTGCTGCTCTGTTGCCCAGCCCAGTGGAACAGAGGAGCTGGGAAGGGGGGGCTGCTGCAATAACACCTTCTTAAAGCACATTTTGGGGGGGAAAGGGGATGTTTCAACCTGGTTTAAAACCAGCCCTTCTCCCACGTGCCTCCCCAGGTCAGGGCTGAGGAAAACCATGGAAAACCACCACTCAGGACAGCAATTATGGGATCTCTCCTGTTTATCAGAAAAGGATCTGGTCAGGGACAAGTGGCCATAAAAGCACCTGAGAGGCCTTGAGTACCCACCATCCCCGAGGAAAGACCTTGGAAATACAAAGCAAGCCCTTCCAGAGGCCAAGGAGATTCTGAAGGTCATTCCTTACCATGCCTTGGGACTACCGTGCCTGAAGCTGCTCCTCCTGCCTTAGGAGAGGTGGAACCTCTGTTTTTGGGAACACCCCATGAGACCCATCCCTGCCTGTGGGGCAGAGGGACAGACCCCACCAGGGACACCTGGCACTGCAGGGACATGCACAGCTCGACCCCACGGACAGACACCCACAAGGGGAGGCCAAAATATAACCAGGTGACCTCCCAGCCATCAACGTGATTTTCGTGCAGATAATTAAATCCACATTCACATGCTATAAAACCATTAGCTGTTAATTAACCTCCTCGGAGCATCCAAGGGGTCGGGAGCCTCCCTTGCCCCTTTAGCCCGGGCAGTGATGGGTGGGAGAGGCTGGAGAGCCCACAAATGGCTGCTGAGGATGCTCAGATCCCACGAGGAAGACTCAGCTCCTTCCTCCTCCTCCCACACAGCCCCGGCACTTACGGAAGAGAGCACTGACCTCTTCAGAGATTGGACTGCTCCAACCTGCAATCAATAGCTCAGCTTATCAAAGGCTGTTTCCTGAGCAAGATCTAACCTTGACGAAGCCGTCCCTGGTTATAAATGTTACCTTTGATCAATACCTGTCACAAATGCATTGGAATGAATTGGTTACACCTTGTATTTTAAACCGCATTTATTGCTTCCTGCACGGCTCGCTCTGCACACTCCAACAAAGAAAGAAGAAAAGGTGCTTCTTTTCAAACACAACCCCCATGATCTCCCTGGCCACACTACAGCAAGGTAGCCAAGGAATGAAGGAGCTGCCGGGAGGTTTTGAGTGTGGCACCATCAGGTGCTGCCTGACCTGAAGCAGGTGGGACTGCCCCACCTGGAGCATCTTCCATCAGTGACAGCCCTGGTCACACTATGGATCTGAAGGGAGAGCCCCTGCCAGCACTTTTGCCCTTCTCTACAAATATAAAAATACATTAAATTAATTTTAAGTATAAAAGAACTGTAATACCAGCATCAACTGCAAACCTTTTGGAAACAGCTCCCTGTCTTGTACGTCCCTGCACTCCAAGAAGAAAAACCATGGAGTACCCCAATGGCTTTACCACACCTCTGAGCCAGACCTTGCTTCTACCACAAACCCTCCCAAGTCTTTCCCCACCCCAGGGAAGGACCCTTCAAAATAAAACTTAGACATCACACTGAATTAAGGACCAGAGAAGGGGTTGCCAGCCCGGGGTGAGGGGCACATTTTGTCCCAAGCATATGGAAACTCTCCCTTTTTTGTGCTGCTGCAAGAAGTCAGACACTAAATACAGATTTCTGGAAAACATCAGCAGGAAGAAGGTTGAAGAGCCTTGAAGTGAAGCCATCAGAGTGATCCTCTGCCTTATGCCTGCAGGATGGAGTGGCTGTGGCTGTAACTCTCAAGGAGTCTCCCTGCACACTGGAGACCCCAGTGAGCAGCAAGGGGGTCCCTGTGACAGTGATCAGCTGCCAGGGAGCAGTTCCCCCCAAAGCCTGGTCTTACAGGCTGCTAAAAACGCTTGGCTGCCTCATTAAAGCTCCTGACTTGGAGCGCGTGGCGGTGTCTGAAGAGCAGAAAACACTCAGTGAGCACACGCCAAAAAGTCCTTGACAGCTGTTAGTACCTCCAGGCTTCACATTTAAAACAAGCCTTCAACCTGAATTACCTCCTGGCATGCAAAAGTAAAATAAAGCCATTTTAATTATATCTCGTTCCTCGATGTCTGCCTATTAAAGTTACTGTTGGATGACCCACACTGGGTCTCCACTCAAAAAGCTGCATGAGTGGGGAACATGAGAGTGCTTGGGAGCGAGGAGGGACAACATGGCAAATAGGACCACTGGAAGGAAAAAATATACTTCTGCTGGTTTTGTAACCATTAACATTTTTATTTCAAAAGTCAAATAAGGAGCGCTGGAGTCGTGACACAGCTTTAATGCCAAACGCACAACTTTGCAATTCCTTTGTTATCTTGCCTCAAGCCTTTATCTGATTTTCCAAGAGATTAAGAAATCTTGACATAGTGTTTATTGCCCGAGCTAAATCCCCACGAGACAACCTGCTCTTTCAGTCACCAGTTTACTGTAGGTTATAAAACCACAACACAGAGGGGTTCCAGCCACTTTACCTTAAAATTGGTGACTCGTGCAGAACACTGATGAAACAGATGCTTTTGTGCTACAAAGGCAGTACTGCAGTCCTGGGTTTAAACCCTGCTATTTGCCCCCTTTCCATTTCAAGCATTTTTCTGGGGTTCCTGCCCATGGCAAGCAGGGAATGGGATGAGTTTTAAGATCCCTTCCAACCCAAACCATTCTGTGATTCTATGACTCCATGAACTACGGCCATGATGCTTTGGCAACACCAACCCCTCAGCTCCTTCATATTCCTTTCCATCACCACATTCCAGCCCCAGATGCCAACTCTGCTTCCTCGTCCTGCCCCTTACACGTGAGCCATACTCCCCAAATGAGAACATCCCTCAAATCCCCACCAAGGATTGCTGCAGGGATGCCATCCTCCTGCTCCTGAGCAAGAGTGGGAAAGCAGCAGCCAGAGGGAACAGAGGACCTCGTGGATGGGCCTGGTTATACACTAACTAACCAAGGTAACAATGCGTCTGATGGCACAGACCTTCCCATTTCCCTCCTGCCCGGAGCATCCAACACCACTCCAGTGGGCAGGAGCCCTGCAGCAGCCCCAGGGATGGGGTCTGCCATCACCCTGGGTGCCAGCCACAGCACGGTCATCCCACACCCAACACCAGCTCCTGCTCCTCGATGTGCCTTCCTTACAGCCACATCCAAACTCCCCACCCTCAGCGGCAGCTCGACAGTCCCAAGCTTGGATATCTTCCTCTTTTTTCTTTAAAAGGAAAACCCACAAGGTGAAGCTGCTGGAGGAAAGCTCAGCTCTCCTTTGAAGCACGGAGTGGATACAAAGCCCCATCTGTGCCGACACAGCATCCCTGGCAGCCAGGCCGAGGTGATGGACCTGTTCCCAGAGTGACCCGGGGTCACCTCCCGCCCCACCACCTTCCCTTTCCCCAGCAGGCAGCACTTCTGGGATTTTCTTCCTCGTTAAGGAAACATGCCTCACAATAAATAAACCCAGAATAGCAACGGAGCAAGACACAGTCCAGACACCCACCACAACAAATGACAGCACGCTGCAGACACCCTTCGGTCCCTGGGAGGACGGGAAGAGGGAGGCAACAGGGACAAACATCAGCTGCCCTGTGCCCACGTGTTTCTGGAACACGACAAGAGATCTGGGAGATGGGAGCAGCCAGCTTTGCTCAGCACATGGGCACCCCTTGCAGCCCAAGAAATCAGCCACCCAAACGTGGCTGTCCCTGGGGCAGGTTCAAACAGAAAGGCAAAGCCTTCACAGGAACGCTCCTTCTCAAAGCCACGCTGTATTTTGGCCAGAAGAGGCTCGGAAAGGAAGGGAACTCTTCTGCAGCACCAAAGGAAAACACAAGGTCTCATTGATTTCTTTACCAAGTGAAAAGATTCCAAAACAAAATCCAAGGAAAAAAGGCACTACTGGGAACAGCAATATTGGAAATAACTTTTTTGTTCTTTTTGGAGGGGAACGGGAAACAACAACATCCTTTAGAGCATCCTTTGCCAGGCACGGCGGGGCTCCAGGAGCCTCCCCGGCTGTGGAAACACACAAAACACCCTCAGCTGCACGTGGGAAAGCCTTGGGAGAGCTCAGCCTTCCCTGCAAACGCTGGGCAGCCCAAAATTAGAAGCAAGCCTCAAAGGACAGTTCCATAAGTCACGATGGTGCGTTGTCTCCCCTCTGCAAGTGGCATCTTTCTGATTCACAAAGATAAAGGGAAAAAGTCCTGTTTCTTCCAAGTGTTTCTTTACTTAACCCCAGTCGGCAACACCACCAATGCCCAGCCTTGGTTTCCATGAATTTTGGGCAATTTATTCCTGGCACAGTCAGAGTGAATAGTGATCACCTTGGCTAAGGAAACACAAACCCTGGGTGCTGTACAGATCTCCTCTGCATCCACAGGTACCAAACAACCAGGATGGCAACATCTGAGCTGACTATAACTTATTTCCTGCCTCAGAGGAAACTTCTTGTGCCACTGCAAGGCAGAGAGCACAAACGCATCCAGCCACAAAAAGCACTGACAGAAACCACTTCTTTTAAGCATCTTTATTTTCAAGCCAGCGCCATGAGGTTTCTGAGGTGGCTCTAGAGATGTTCCTCACACGTTCAGGACTGAGACCCCACTTTATCATTAAGCCATAAAAAGGCACTGCTCCCCAAACACCAGAGGGGCTGGGAGAGCCCCCAAACCCCTCTGCCCATTCCCGTTCTGCAGGGCTGGCCGGGCAGGGGCTATTTTTAACCACGATAAGAAGCGGCTCCAAAAAAAAACCCCAAAAACCCCCCCAAACTGACCGCTCTCCTCGCTCGGGCATCTCCCACCCTGCCATGGGGGCGGCGGGAGGTACCGGGAGGGAGGGATGGAGGGCGTGGGGACCAGGGCGGGCAGCGCTCGGGCATCACCCAGCGCCGTGTCCCCGCCGGGGGACACCCTCCCCTTCCCTTTCCCCCTTCCCCGGTGCGGGTACCTCGATCTTGTCGACGCTGCGGGCACATCCCACCACCTTCATGCCGTGCTGCACCAGCGCCCTGGCCACGGCCGCGCCGATGCCCACGGAGGCGCCGGTGACCAGCGCGACGCGGCCGGTCCAGCGCTCCATGGCCACGGTGCGGCCACCACCGCCACTGCCACCACCGCTGCCACCACCGCTGCCACCACTGCTGCCACCACTGTCACCACTGCCACCGCCACCAGCGCGGCCACCGCCGCACAATGCACCGCCCGCCCCCCCGACACGCCCCCATGGACCGCCCCACGGACATCCCACAGACATCCCATGGACCGCCCCACGGACATCCCACAGACATCCCATGGACCGCCCCACGGACATCCCCGTAGACACGCCCCCATGGACACCCCCATGGACACGCCCCCATGGACACCCCCGTGGACACGTCCCCATGGACACCCCCACGGACACGCCCCCATGGACATCCCACGGACACCCCATGGACCGCCCATGGACATCCCATGGACCGCCCATGGACATCCACACAGACACTCCATAGACACACCCCACGGACGCGCCCCCATGGACATCCCCGTGGACACGTCCCATAGACATCCCACGGGCACCCCACGGACCGCCCCACGGACACGCCCCCATGGACAGCCCCACGGACACCCCATGGACACGCCCCACGGACACGCCCCACGGACATCCCCACCGACACGCCCCCATGGACCTGCCCCACCGACACCCCCACGGACACGCCTTCCCCCCGTGTACGGACTGAGGTTGCGGAGGCTCAGCCCGAGCGTGGGGAGTGGGAGGGTGGGTGGTCACGCCTGGCTGGAATAGGGTGGGGTTGGGGTTTTTCTCACGCTCCGGGGGAAGAGGGAGGTGTAGTGGAAGGGTTTGGGGGAGAAGGGTATCGTGTTCCGACGCTGCGCCTCCCAAATAAACCCAGCCCCAGGAAGGTGCTGGGAGGGATGGAGGGAGCAGGGAGCCTGCAAAAAACCACCAGGAAAGTGGGTGGGGCATTGGGGAAACAGAAACCAGGTGTGGAGAGGACAGAGGACAGAGCGGCTCCAGGAAGGTGCTACCAGACCCCTCCCAGAACCAGGGATGCTTGTGTGATTCCCAGAAAACGTGTGAAGAAACAGATTAGTTGAAGCAAAAGTCAGAAGATATTTATGAAAGAAAAAAGGGCTGGAAATTGAAGATTCCCTTTGTTCAAAATGGAGCAGTGAGCTCCCAAAAAGGCACAGGCTGCCTTACCCTCCAAACAAACCCAAACCCCTCACACCAGTGTGGTGACCTTGGGCCCCGCTGTCCCACCAGGACTGACACAGCACATCCCCACAGCACCAGCCCTGCCAGCCCCACACCGATCCCTTAGCCCAGATCCTGGAAGCAGAACAGGCACCCGGTGCCGAGAGCCTGGCCCAGTGTCGCCCACACCCCCAGGCTGTCACAGACCCTGCTGCCTTGGCAGTGACCCCACAATCTCCAAACCACGGCAGGGCAGAAGCACAGAGCCTGGCAGACTGGTCTGCAAGGACCTGTCCTTTCCCAGGCCAGGTTTCCTCACCTTACACCCCCCTCCACCTGAGCCACGGGAATTCAGCCCGCTGGGAAGGAGTGCTCAAAGTACAAATATAGACACCCACTTTTACTATGCATATTAATAAATATTCTTTATTTAAATTTTGCACATTGCGCTTTAACATATTACATCCAAAACATTTTGCAAATGGATGTCTACTTTGTAAAATCTTATATTCAGCTCCTTGTCATTCTGTACAGAATTATAGGTACAACATTACTTTGCCACTAGTTTGCCTTTTGTAAGTCTCACAGGAAGAGAAACATTGAATGAAAAGAGATGGCTTAAATTAGAAGAGAGGCTTGCACAGCTACTCAACTAAAGATACAAGCCTGGAGAATAAACAAAATTAAGGAAATCACCTCCACCAGCCTCCCCCCCCGGAAAAAAAAAAAAAACAAGAAAAAAGAATCACATTAATTTAAGATAAAATTTTGCCGTAAGTCACTAAATTAAGTATGGAAGGAGAAGGCGCAGTAGTCATCTCGAGTTTCAGTGACAGACAGAGCAGTTGCACTGGCTTCAGTTGGCTCCAGCTGTTGCCAGCCAGCTGTTGCAGACGGGCCCCTTGTGATCGTTGAGGCGACAGTACTTGTTGAACTTCTCCTTCAGGTGCTGCCGGTACTGCTCCCGGTTGCTGTAGAAAGACTTGTTGTTTGCCATGAAGGACTGGATTTCATCCTGGGAGATGAACAGTTCCTCATCAGAAGTGCACTCAGACTCGTCCTGCAAAGGAGAACAGGCATTTCAGAGTTCCTGCACAGCACAGCTGGCTGCAGGTGCTCTGAGGGCAGACACAGCCTTTTCCTGCCACGACGGCCCAAGTTCCACATGGCTGATCCAGCCACCCAATTCACACACAGGGCTCTGTTGGTTTTGGGGTGAGAGGCAGCCAATACAGTCATAAAATTGCCCTGAATAAACTTCAGTCAGCACATTTCCATGGGAAGAGGATGACTTTTGTTAGAGGTTTTTGGGGGGAAAAGGAGGAGAACGAAAGAGAGGGGGAAAAAAGGAAGGGGAGGAGGAAAGGAAAAATAAAAACCAGGAGCAAAAGGGAAGGAAAGAAAGAGGAAAGGACTAAATAAGGGGAAGGAGAAAGAAATGAAAGGGAGGTAGAAGAAAGCTGTCCAAGGAGCCTGCAGTGGGAAGTAACATTTGAGGCCTGAAGGCAGCAATAATGCCCACTCCATGTTATGGAATAATGCAATCCTTCACAATGAACACTTACAACACAAGTTCTGCCATTGCATTCCAGTGACAATTTCCCCTCCTCTGCAAAGCATTTCAGTTATAAATTTCCCAGGGAATATGCACAAGGCGAACAAACTAAACACCAGGAGTCTTACACTGAACAGTTCCTCAGTGGGATTTGAGTCCCGAGCCCCACCCTCAGCCCAAGTTACAGCAGGATGCCACAACCTAAAATTCCAAGGAAGCGGTTACTTACAAGGAGTTCCACTAAGCTTTTGGCACCTTTTCCAGTATCAGGAACGAGTGACATTTCTGTAGGTTCTGCAAACTGTGACACATTTTTCATATGCTCAAACCAAGGCAACTGCTGGCCGCTTTTTTCTGCGCTACAGCAGCTTTCAGCATGTGTGTCTTTGGTCTTGTCGCGATGAAACTCTGTGTGCGTGAGATTTCCTGAGGTCTCTCTGGTACCTGGATCTGCCAGACAGCTTCCAAGTTTCTGAATCTAAAATTGAAAACAGCCTGCAATGAATTACTGGCAGTGTGTAACGTGGAACATTCGAGTTTCAGGTGGAAGCAGAGGGAAAAGGGGGAAGTTCAAAGGAGAGCAAGGAGAGGTGTTTTTAAGTGTGTGCCTGGGATGGGCAGGGATGGCACATTAATTCACTGAGAATGAGAAGTGCCCATGCTTAGAAACAAAGAAGAGACTCCTTCCATCACAACCTACTCCAGGAAGGACCTCAATTCCAAAACTTGGATGGAGAGGAGACAGGAGGTCCCCGTTACCCCATTTTCAGCATTAGTCACAATTGAGATTTGAAATCCTTCTGTAACTACTTTCAAATGTAAGCATGTAGAGAAGCATCTGGCAGAGCCGTGTTCCTTACATGGTCATTCTCACACTTCAAGGCTTTACTTTTCTTTTTCTTCTTTTTGTTTTTGCCTTTTGTGTTGTTCTCTTCTGCATTAGCCCAGCACTCCACACAGCTGTCTCCATCCTCCTCCTTGTCATCGCAGCGATGGACACAGGGGTCATCTCCTGCAAAAGGCAGGGAGGTTTACTGGAAGATCCTGCAGTTTGGGGGTTGCTAAAGCATTATTACATTCTTCCCCAACCTACCATTTTCATCGTGGTTGCAGATGCCTTCAGTGCAGGCCACATCTGAGCCCTCCCGAGACCCCGTTTCGCTGCCCTCCATGCTCGATGAGTAGCCACAGTCACTGCCAGTACAGTGTGGAGATAAACCTGAGGCAAAGGCAAAACCTGCTGTCACCTACAGGAACTGCTGCGTGTTCTTTACTTATACCTCCACAAAAAAGAACTCATAGGATCCCAGACTGGTTTGGGTTGGAAGGGAGCTTAAAAATCATCTCATCCCACCCTCCTGCTGTGGGCAGGGACACCTTCCTCTAAAGCAAGGAACAATTTCTCCAAAAACCCCGTTATTTTCAAAAATAGCTGAGCCCTGTGTACCCCTGAAAAGCAAATGTGTTTTAAAATGAACAACAGTAAGATTTAACATACCTTTCTTGATTTTAGGTGAACCTAATAGGGTACCACTACTAGGACAAGTGCAAGAGCTGCTTTCATTAGTAACAATTACTTCTACACAGTTGTTGGCTTCTTCGGTGCTACCACAGGCTTTGCAACTGCTTTCCGTGAAGTTTGAGTTGTCCTTAAAACAAAGAAAAAACACACTTGCAGGCACCAAAAGCACCTTTGCAAAGGAAACTCCCTCCCCAAGGAAAACCAGCTGGCACTGACTGATAACAGCATTGCTTAGAATTCTTCACAAATACAAGACAACTAAACAAATCCCAACCAACTACTTTCCCTACAATAATCTGACCTACAGTCAACCAGGTTCAGTCAACATATCCTGAATAATAATTGCACTTGCTCGGTCAATTAAAGCTCCCTCCTCTCCAAAATTTCAATGGTAATTGTCTACAAATAGCATTTGATTTCACATATCAAGTGATCTTGAAGTTATAGTTGAAAAATATTCTGGCATAACCTAAGCCTCAGGTTTAGGATTAAAATAAAGAAACACAAACCCCCAAAGGCCAAGGAGTTCCAGGTAACTACTTTGCGAAGACTGTGCTAATCTGAAAAAGGATTAATTCCCACCAGTGACCAAAACTAGTTCCCAAAAAGCCTCTCAAGAATCCTACCATGGACAGTGAGCTGAAGAATGGAGCACCTGAGTGAGAGCCCTGTTTACCTTTGCCTGGTTGATTTCCTTCTCTTCTGCTGCCTGCAGAGGAGCAGGGATCTCACACACACACTTATTTTTCCGTCTGTTCTTCCGTTTTTGGCGTTTCTTCTCTTGTTTAAGCTCTCTCACTCTTTCTTCTTCTGAAAATTCTTCACAGAGCTGTTCCAATCGACTAATACCCTGCACTTTTTCCACAGCCATCTGTTTGTGAGAGGTGAGATTCATTTATAGAAGTTACCACAGTTTGAGCTTTCACATTTATAAAAAGGGAGGAGGAAAACAGCCAGTGATAAAGTCACAGCAACACAACTCTTGACTACAGAAGAAAAATGCACATCCAGATTTATTCCCTCAGTTTACAGTGCTGCAGGTGTTTGTATAGAGGATCTCTGTGTTTCACTTATGGCCCAGATTCCTTAATATTAAAGTTAGAAAAATATCATAATACCATATCTACAAAAAAAGTTATGAAAATACAGTTAAATTACTCAACTATTTGGGATTGATGAGCTTACAGAAGTAAAAATAAATTCACAGGGTTTGGTTTTGCTTTGCTTTTTTTCCCAGATTACTCTGGGAACATCTTTAAGCCAAAATAAGACCCCATCATTCCTACTCAGAAAAGAATCCCATGTAAGTTCTGTGTTTTAAATTCATGGAGTTTTACAATATCAATGGATTTTCAACTCCATACTTTACTACTTTAAAAACCCACCAAGATAAAACCTGACACAAATGCTGAAGCATTCCCATCCAAGGCCACTTCCACAACATTTTTAGTCTTTAAAAACAAGTTAATTTTAAAAAACTCTAAGAACTAACTAGTTTAGGCGTCCACTATGATCATTCCCAAAGTGATTTTCTTCCTCCTCCTCTGATGTTTTAGAAGTTTTGAGAGAGAACAATCATTATAGATGGAAGACAAATGTAATAAAAAAGATCCCTGTCATACCAACTATTTACTAATATTGGTATATGTTACAGGAACCACAAAGAGTTCTGTCTCAAACTCCAGATCCCAGGGGACTGCAGAGTGCACTTGCAACACATGGAATACAAGAGTTAACAATCGTGTCTGTAATTCAAAGGCCCATCCTCCATTTTTACTCATAAACCAACTAAAAACTGCTGTAGCCTGACCTACTTTAAATGCCATCAAGCAGAAAAACACAGAAATAACTGTGAATTAAAAACACAGCAGGCTCAGTGTACTATAACATGCAGCTTGAAAGTAAAAGCAAGCCTCGATCTTTTATATTCCAGGAGATTTCACATCAGAACACAGTTGTGCTGTGCATGGATGTCACACAACTGAGCAAGGGAGTCACTGCCAACACCCTTGAAACTCCTTCCAGCCCAAGAGGTGTAGAAAGCAGAAAAGGAACTGCAGTGAAAATGGAATTTGATAAAGGTAGACAAAGCCTGATTTTTACCTCAAAGCTTTTGCGTAAAGCATCGACCCCCAGGTAGAAGAGCATCTGCCACGTCTGCTCCTCAGCCCGCAGCTTCTGCCAGATCCGGTGCAATCTCTCATAGAGGTGGATGCCCAGGCAGGTCAGCACCTCTTCCTGGGCTATGTCTATTGTCTTGGCGTGCCTCTCTCTGCGCCTGCACAAGAGTGGAACCAGAGCACAGCATTGTTAAAGCAGCTGGAAGTCAACCAAGAGATCAAAGCAGTCGCTGCCGTGTTTTCCTTCTGTACAAGTGCAGGTATGTTGGCATGAGCAGCCTTTCACTCAGGCTCTGCTGTGCTGCATGCGGATGCAAAATAGAAAGGACCAGGTCAAAGCCACCACTGAGCTCCTGATGGGCTCACTGTGCTGTTAAACAGCTCTGTGCCTTCCCACCTCTGGCTTCAGGACACAGCCCATCAGTCCCTGCTCTTACTAAGAAGGATCAGCAGTTTTAATGCCAGTTTCAAGGCGTTCTTTTGTTTCCTACAATTTGCATTGAGTTTACAGCAAATATTTCACCATCAGTTAACTGAAGTTGAATAAACACACTGAGAAGTTTATACATTACTTACCGTTCAAAGTAAAAACATGTCAGTATTAATCTGTTTGTTATCAATCCACTATCTTCCAATCTGTTCAATCTATCATCTATTAAGGGAAAATCATTATAAGATGATTTACCCTCCTAATTAAACACTTGTGATTGAGCTGTAAATATACTGGGGTTGGAACTAGATCATCTTTACTGTCCCTTCCAACCCAAACCATTCTATGATATTGAGCTCAGAATTGTGCTTTTCATTGGGAGATTTTAAGATGCTAAAACAGGTTCAGAAAGTACTATAATCCACAAACGGCAACAAAATTAAACTGAACACTTGGCATTTGGCAGAACTGTCAACCAAGGTTGTCTTTCTATTTCGCATGTTTGAACACCTCAATGGACAAGCAGGCAGCTCTAGGGAGTGAACAATGAACCAGGAGACATCTGGCAATTTCTTTCTTTAAATGCAGTTCGAAGTCAAAAGCGCTGATGAAACCTCGGCTACTTCGAAGCGCCGTCTCCAAAACCTGCTTCAAATATTCCCAAGTCACAAGTTCCCCACGCAGCGAGGAGGCAAAAAACCACTTTGGCAAAAGACATCAAAGAATAAAATAAAGAAGCAAAGCGCTAGATAGCCCACTCTAGCCAATTACATACTCATACCCTCCTGCGAACTCGGGCTCGGCCCTCCCCAGGAGGTGGGCGATGAAGTCGGTCTCGCAGCACACGTGGATGTGGCGCTCGTGGGGGCAGCAGCGCAGCCCCTCGTACAGGGCAGCGCAGTAACCCTTCTCCTTGCTGCAGTCCAGCTCCCCGATCAGGATGTTGTAGGCACGCAGCACCTTGTTCTTGCAGTCAGTGCAGAACCTGAGGGGGAGCACAACACGACACAGTCCTCACCCGAGCAGGGAATTGGGCCTGCTTTGCTGGCTGACAGCGGGGCCGCGTCCCCACCGGGGCACGGGAGCTTTGTGGCACTTCAAAGGGTAAAGAATTCCATTTGGGCTCTAAGAGCAGGCTGCAACTTCCTCGTGAGGGGGAGAGGAGGGGCAGGAACTGCTCTCTGCTCCCTGGGGACCAGAGACAGGACCTGAAGTTGTGCCAGGGGAGAGTTAGGTTGGGTATCCGGAAAAGGTTCTTCCCCCAGAGGGTGGTGGGCACTGACCAGGCTCCCCAGGGCAGTGGGCACAGCCCCAAGGCTGGCACAGCTCAGGGAGTGTTTGGATGATGCTCCCAGGCACACTGGGGATGGTCCTGTGCAGGGTCATGAGCTGGGCTCCATGATCCTTGTGGGTCCCTTACAACTCAGCAGATTCTGTGATTCTGTAATAAACTGCCTATAGGGATTATCCCACCTCTCATATCGAAAAGTCTGAATATCAAGACTTTGACACACTGAAGCCAAAGTCAAGCTAATTGTTAACATGAAGAAATTCCTACATGGATATGCAATTCCACCTTCGTTCAAGGATCAGAAATGTAACAGTGAACCAGCCCAGTCATTAGTAGAAACCAGGACAAAACCCCTCTCAAGTAACACACTCCAGGTTACCTTAGAGCAATTATTTAAAGTGTACTCAAGTGATAAGAAATAAGAAGTTTCCTCTGTTGCCTCTGCTGCATAAGAGCAATGTCTGTTTCCACTACAAACACCTTTAAGCATATTTTGAATTATTAGATCACTGTGCTGATAGCCAAACAAGATTTATTTATAACACCTCGTATTGGTTTTAAACATGTGACAGCTCATGTGTGAGAAGAGCACAGTTATGAAGCCTGTTATAATTAAAACACAACCAAATTAAGCTCATTCTGTGTTATGAGAGGAGTAACCTTCAAGAAGCTACAAAACCTCTTGCTGCATTACTCTAAAAATGCAAGTCAGGCACACTGCTCACATTTCAGCTCGAAAAATTGGCTCTCCATGCCAGCTCTGGATGGTGGTTTTCCTTTCCCTAATGTGTCCAGCTAGACACCACCAAGTCAAACACATTTGGCTGTTTGACAGCACTCTGATACCTGGCTAGTTTCTGTGGTGAAAGGCAAGAAATCAGCACTATTATTGCATGTTGGCAGCAGGAAGGCTGCCAGAGCTGTGTTTAATGTCGCAGGAGATTAAAGTTATTTTGTTTCCAAAGGGTTATTTCCACAGCACCGCCACCCCCGCACCCATCTGTGCCCCACAGTTCCTATCAGAACCTTGAGGCTGCTGGAAATGAAAACTTTTTAATCAGCAGCACAGCTCCTGCACACATGCAACTATAACTCAGTGCCTTATTTTCCCCCTGCAAGAGAGACTTAACAGCACCAGCACTGCGAGTCATAAACAACTGGCTGAAAACAGTGATTTACAGGCAACACCAAGCCTAAAATCTGCTTCTGTTTAGTTCACATTATATTGAAATGGCACATACTCCCTGAAAGGCTAAAAGCATAGTCCAAGAGTGGGCTATTTGTGAAAGAGTGAATGAATATACACAGTTTTAACACATTACACTGCAAAGCATGAATTCATCCTAACCAAAAAAATTGCAGCTATGGCTTCACCCGAGGTCTCCACATTTCCCCTGCCATAACCTGGAGCAACAGGTAGAAACACAAAGAATATTTGACCATCTTTGTCTCATCAACTGTCCCCATGCCACTTGCAGGGTCTTCTGTTTCCACAAAGCTGAGATGTACAGTTTTAAAAGGGTATCATAAGAATCTTCTACACATTTAAACATCTGTGTGAACATTCTGATCACATAAAAAAAGCAGATGTATTGCTCAAAATGAATCATTTATTCCTTTCACATACCTGTGTTTTCGTAGGTAGGTTTCTAATGTTTCTAGAAGACAACTAGAGTCGATTAAAACTACTTCATCCCTGCATTCCTGGGACATGAGCTCCCACACATCCATCCAACAACCCCTGCAAAACAATCACAGGAAACAAAAGGCTGCACATTATCCTGCTGGGGGTTAGAAGAGAAGCAAAGCAAAGCCTCTTTGGTTTACCTGACTGCTCCCTGGGAAGGTCCATAGCAGAAAATGATGCTACACTTGCTCTCTCTCCTCCTCCTCCTGTCTTCTCTACTTTTAACTGCTCTTAATTTCTTTGTACTGAGTCTGTTACTGCTCCCTTCACTGTCACATAGTATTACCAAACATTTGTCCGACCTATAACATATATATTATGAACTAGTTATTTTTCCCAAACAAATCCTATGCAAATGTTGCTGTGTTCCTTAATTTACTTTGAATTCTTTGTAGGTTTGAGCCTTAACTTCTAGGAAAGTTTGGGTCAGACACAAGATGCAAATTTTGCTATCCATGTTTATAAAGCAAATTCATCATGACTTTTTAAAGTTACAGGTGAAAACCAACAGTAATTTTTCAGAATATTAAGCACACACAAGTTTTGAGACTTGTCAGATTAAATTTCATAAGACAATTCACTAAAATAACAACAGAAAAAGGTAAAACAAAACCCCCAACTTCCACATATCTACCAACACAAAAAAACCCATAAAACACTCTACATTACATTTCAAAAATTTGCTAGAAAAATACCAAAATAACTTAAGGAAAAAAAATTTGGATAAGCTACAAGTACATTATAGAGCAAAGAATAAACTTTAAATAACAAGTCATGTTTACTTACAGGCTTGTCTACGCTTGACACTTTACCAGACCAATCCCTCCTGTGTAAGCTCATGTATAGCTACAACACAGCAGGAAAATGGGAGGAAGCACCCTCATTTCATAACTGGAATATTTATATATGCTACTATCCAGTTTGCCAGGTCATAGGGCTTGCATTTGTGAGAGTCTGAAATGCTGCTGAACCCCAAATGGAACCGAGTAGCCATGACCCAGGGCCACTGAAACTCAGGACACCAAGTAACCCTCAAATGGTATTAGCTGGTTACGTAACCCTCTAATTAAACCCACAATTACTACTCAAAGCCCTTTTTGTGTGCACGAAACGCCCAACAGATGCAACTCCTCTGAAGGAGTTTCTTGTGCAGAAGTGGAGCAGGAGCTCTGTGGTGATAAATAAAGTTTGTTCCCTGAGACAGCTCCCTTGGCTGCCTGCACGGCTCGGCTGGAGCGAGTCTGTGCCCACTGCAGGCAGCAGGTTTGTTTGGAGAAATCTCAGGGCTGATACACCCTGGGCACTTGTGCACAGAACAAAGGGGCTCTCTGAGCAGTGGAGGGCAAGTCGTGTTCCTTTAGCAAACTACCCTGATTGCCCTCGAGCCATGGTATCTGATAAAGCCCAAAGTCTGACTTGCAGTGTATTAAAATACTGCTCTTCCACAGATTCCCTGCTAACCTGCCAGCATCCAAAATGCTAAGGGGATTTATTCCAGCACGAATTGAGGAAATAAAGGCAGTGTTTTCCTCTCCATTCATTTAGTGTGTGAATTGTTCGGCCTTGCTAAAATGCTAATTGCAGGTTGCACGACGTATGTTCTCACACAGAAAAGATTAAATTTACTAAAGGTGAGAAAAAAACAAACCCCACTCTCATAATGCTATGAATTTGCTTTATTTTTTAAAAAATATATACCACTATACCCTCAGGATCTTGGGTAACATAAGCTTTGAACTAATTCTATGAAAGGCCTGTAACCAAAATATAATAGAAGATAACCATTAGTTACCACTGTCCTCAAGCAGCACAAGCAAAAACTGAGTGTCAAATTCCACATGCCTGGTACCCCAGGGGATTTAACTAAACCCAAAAGAGACTCAAATCTGCATAGAAAAATACATGTCCTGCGAGTGGAAACCATGAGCAAGCTTTCACAAGTTGTACACTTAACCAGAAGCAGAACACAACTGACTCAAAAAGGTCCAGACACTCCAACTACGCACAAGAGTCTCATTTATTGGTTATATTAAAAAAAAACCAAAACAAACACTGAACACAAAAAAAACCCAGCAAAACACCACCTCCAAAATCCGCAAGAGATTTACAGGGAGTGTTTTTCTGGTTAACCAGCTGGAATAAACCATTTCAACTTCAAGACAGAGGCATATATGCATATTTTTCAGTGGTGTATTCAAAACATGCTGTCACATTTTGAGAAAACACATTTTATTGAGATCCAGTTTTAACCCTGCACCCAACCACAATAAAGCCCTTGATTAACAGTTGTGCAAGGCATTTTTAATAATCCCAAGCAAAATTATGTGTATTTGTTTAGCATGTACCCTTTCACATGCATGTGAGAAAACCTGCTGATCAATCATTTTGGTCTAGAGCATAAAAACCAGTTTGTCTTTCCACAGCACTGTTTATATCACAGTGCAGAAGCCATTCATGCCCAAAACTCCTGGTCTGGTGCTTCTCTCCCTTTCTCCCACAGCTGTTTGGGTCTGCTATAATCCAACTAGCTCTGGCAAACAAATCATGGTGTAAAAATTGGTCTCAATGCTTAAAAATAAATCAGCATCAATACTTTGGTTCCTTGAAATATCTGAGATTGAATTGTGCATGCTGAACACAAGCTTACCCCAAAGGTTTTGGTTTGTGAGTGTCCAGGGAGTGTAACTGACATCTCTTGTTCTTCTTACTTTTGGGAATTGCATCAATCATATCATTCAGTTTGGACCTATGGAAAAAAGAAATGTAACCAACTTGGTATTCTGGAAAGCACTTGATCAAGTTCCACTACCCTCACTTTCCAAATCTCATTCTCTTCAACTCTGCACTAACCCTCCCTACTTTTCCTGCTCACTGGAGCAAGAAGAAGGAGCTGAAGCCAACTGGAAGGCCAAGGCACATCGTGCTGAGCACTCACTGTTTGCTCTGCTGACAGCTGAGAAACTGATGGCACTGGGGCTATTTATTGTGCTCACCAAACCCAGAGGCTTTCACTTTCTCAGGGTTACCTTTCCACTCAGCAATTGAAAGTTTGGGTGGACAGGTGTTAATTAATTTATTTTTTACATGCCAAGCAGTGAGGCAAACACTGTTCTTCTAGAGATCATGAAAACCTTACACTGCCTGTGTCAGATTAGTGACTAAACATTGGTATCTTTCAACTGCAATCACGGCATTGCAACTGATGATATGAAAGATTAAGCTTTGGGTTTGCTTTTTCCCCAATTTAGGCAACAACTAGTCCTAATTAGTTGTTTAACACGGCTGCAAAAGACAAGACACTCTAAGATTCAAGCTTGTGACAATTTAGTGTCCCCAAGAAGGCTGCAAAGACAAAGGCACAGACACCAGCTTTCCCTTCCCCCTGGCCTGGGCAGTCCCAAGACACTCACCCATGCACATAAAAGAGTGTATAAAGCTTCTTTGCATCAGTCATACAGCTCCGAGTTACAGAGAGGACCCCCTTTGGCCCTACTGTGAGGGGCTCCAGTGCTGGATTGCCAGACTCCACGAGCTGGGAGAAGAGCCTCTCCACGCTGCGCCGACAGCCAACGCAGGGCACCAGCTGGGACAGGGCGCTCAGCACCTCCCGCGACGTCACCATCATGGCAATGTTCAGATCCTGCTGCTTCAGCATGCTGTGTCTCTGCAGCAGAACCAGAAATGCCACCATTAGAAAAAAGGAAGGAAAATAGTCTTTTTCTCCTCTTTGTTTCCTCCTTCCACCACTCAAATCAGCAAATGGTGCTTCAGAACAAACGTCACATCTCCCCGTCCTGATCAAGACACCCTTTTTCTCCACCTCAGCACAGATGTTTTAGGAAAGAGTCTCACATACAAACTGCAAGTTTTCATTTTATACTCATTTTATCTTTGGCACATAGAAAGGAAATTCATGAATTCAGTGGCATTTATGGAAATCTCACTCACAACAAATTCGTTCTGCTCAGATCAAGACAATTTAACAATATTTTTCCCGGAAGACTAAACGCCATTTCCCTTTACAATTCTAAGAGCTGAAATTAAAGAATTCACTCAGGGTGAAACATTTCACTTCAGTAGTGAACACTCAATGTGTGCTATTCATAGAACATTAAAAAGAACGCCTTCTAATAATGCTGACATCAATAAACAACTGTAGATGTGTCTCCTGGTCCCCCTGTCAAACATATCCATATAAAAAGCACACACCCTTCTAGTCCTTCTCCCTGCTATTTCATCAACACTGAGCTGCCACTAGGACAGCTCTGCAGAAGAGAGTCCCTTCCTCACACACCAACACACACATTTACACTTGGGATAGCAGCACCACTGGCACTTTCCAACATCATCTGGGAAGAGCAGAACCCTGTCAGTGTATTTATTGACTGAGGGTCACACTTCCCTGGTTACACAAAGCATAGTTCTATCTGCACAGGGAATGTTTTGGCACGATAGTATTTTCTGTATTATTGTCATATCACACCACTCAAACACTGCTAATGCAGAAATGGCTTGTCACAACTTCTGGGGAAAGAAAAGGCCACACAACATAAGAGAACTCAGTAACTCATGCAATGCGTCAATACATCAACTGAAAAGAGAAAATATTTTCAGCTCCTTTTATGTAAGACACCTTATGAAAATAGAGCTATCACCAGGTACCATTTAAGGTTTGTGCTCCTAGAGGCAGGCCCATTAAATCATCTGACAAGCAATATCACTCTGCAATAATCCTCTTTCCTGTAATTAATTGCACTAGTCACAGCAAAGCAGGAATGAGCTATTTTCACAACACAGCTATGTTTTACATGCAGCACATGCCTGCACTGCTGCTGTCAAACCACGAGTGAGGACGTGCAACTGCAGAGCAGCAACTGGGCTGTTCCTCTGGGCATCAAGTGGCACAATGCTGCAGCTGCTACAGGTGTCACAGTGCCACAGTTACTTGCCAGAGTGTTGGCAGATCAGTTTCTGCTATTAAAGTTCCAGGGGTACCACAAAACCATCTCTCACATATAAACTGGCACAGGAATTCTATCCTGGCATGGCACCAATCACAGGAACCCGACCTTAAGCAAAGCCCATTTCCACTTGAAAAAGAAGTTCAAAATTCTTTAGAAAAATCAAAATCAAAATGTATTTAGAAACCGTAGTTTCCATGAGAAGTTTTCAGTTCCAACCAGACATGCAGCAATTGCCTCCTGACAGGACAACATGTAATAAATGCTGTGAAATCCAGGGAACAAAGGAACCCAGTGCACTTTGGTACCAATATGGGATTGCTCACAGGTGCTGACGTGTCTTAAGTCATTCCAGGAATCACAACCTCTTAGAAAAGCAAAAGCACAAATCTCAGGAAAGCAAAAATACCTCTTCTTAAGAAACAGGAGCAGGTATTTACCTGAATGAACTGTTTTAGTTGTGCACTATTATTCTGATGTCCATCGAGGTTCAGCACGTTATCAGGAAATTCCATCACCATCTATACAAGAGAGGACAAAAAAATTTCAAAAAGAGCTTTCAGAAAAAAAAGCCAAATGCAGAGCATTAGGTTTTTTTATTTTCTTGGGGGAAATAAGACAGAAATTATGGTAAATGCTCACTCTTTTCACATAATTATTGGAGCCTGGAAAAGGATAAAAGTAACTTTTTAAGATAGTGAATGTTTCAGTAAAGTAATAAATATTTCATTAATATAATGTTCTAGAGGCAGTTTATAAATGGCAACTCTTAAATAGCTGTCACAGAGGAAAGTTGCTAAATGGACCATCAGAATTTATATTATTATCTCCATGACTTGAGACCCTGCTTCAGTTTTAAAAAAAATACATTTCAACACCCTGAGATCCAAATGGACCCAACAGCCAAACTCAATTTTATACAGCTCTGAAGAAACAGTCATAACAATTTAATGACAGAGTCAGCTCCTCCAAAGGCTAATTTAAAACCGTATTAACCCAACAAGGTACTCCAAGGCATAGTTTGCTTTGTATGATCACAGCTGCAACTCTCAAGAGGCTCAAAGTAAAATGTTAAGCCTACAGAACAATGTGATTATTTGTAAGTAATTAATAATACTTCTTATCAAATTACTGAGAAACAAAGAGGGCACTTTCTCGGGGGGAAGGGGGGGCTGTCAGAAATCAGTAAAATAATTTTCAGGCAAAAATCCGACTGTGCAACTGTGGAGTAAAATGAAAGGAACTAGAAAAACATGTAAAGCCTGGCTTAGCTATGTTCTTGTCCAAACTGAGGAAGAGAATTTATCAATATAAATACTGAAAGTTCGCTTTAAAATCTGAAAGTTTGGTGAACAACTAATACTAACCGACACCAAATGAAATCCCTTCTCCTCCCTCCACCTTCCCTCACCTACCTAGCAAAGGCAGAATTCCCTGCTGGCTGCCTAATTGCCAACACTCCCTCCAGAGAACTCACACACTCACAGGCTCTCAACTCCACTCCAAATAAACCCCTATTCTCTGAGGCCAGAGAGCAAGGCACTTTTGATTTGGATCTCCCATGTGCCAGAATCTGAGCATCAGCACAGCTGCCTTATCTTTGTGCAGAGCAGCCAGTGCCAATTCCAACCTCTCCTGCATGTCTCTCCCAGCCTCCCTTGCCCCTGATCCGTCCACACTAAGCAGCAGCAGCACCAGTTTTTGCTGCAGAATTACAGGTTTCCTACACTGTTAATTTGGTGTTTCTGTGGGGCATGAGCTACAAGCAGAAGTAAAAGCTCTATCTGCTAATAACAAGAGATAAATCTGCCTATTCCCCCCCCCCCACCTTCATCTCCCACTATCAGACAACACCCTCAGGTATTTTGTACAACAGAGCAAAAGAATCAAAGGCTAAATTAATTCATGTGTCTGCTGAGATTTTATTAAGTGGTTAAACATCAACCACCATCACACCCTGAACTGGAAGGAAAAAAAATCCCATAATACCACATCAAATGGAATGCCTTCTAGAAATCATAAAAGCTGCTTAAGAAATGAAAAGGGTTCAATATTTAAACCTCCTTTAATTTCTAGCTGAGCCAGAAGGAGCAGAGAAGTGTGGTAGTGAACCAGCCATTCAATATCTCACTGCACCTCAACTGCTTTCTGTGCTACTACAAAGCTTAAGAATACTATGGCCATTCATTTCTAATTGACAATCACTGATTCTAGATTTACGGCACAGACTGAATCTTCCAGCTGACTAACAGACTCGTTAGTCCCATTATCCTTAACATTTGTGATTTAAACGAGGTCAACAGCAGGCAGCTACTATCAATAGCCACTATTTTTTTCCAGATAGTGCTGCAGATGTAAAATTCTGTTTCAAAGACAGCTCCATGTCTTGCTCTCATTAAGGATTTAAAAAAATTAATTATAGATGACAGACAAGGAAGCTAAGAGTTCATTCACTTGCTTCTGCAGATTTATTTAACAAAAGCCTCCAGAAACCACCTGGAAATCTGAGTACTTCGTAACAAGAAGAATGTGAAAAAAAATGGACCCAAGATAAGATTTCTTCAGGGTAAGGATGACTTGCAGTTGCATAAATGCCTTTCCTCCAGATGGATACAAAACTGATTTACAGCTGGAGGAGCCTTTCAATCACGAGGTGTAAAAAGCAGAAGGGCAGCAACAACACCACAGTGCAATTACACTGTGTAAGTTTGGGGCTGGTGTTAAAATTCCAGGACCAAACCACAAACGGAATTTTAGGCCTGCTGAAGAAATCTACCTGTGCCTGGTACAGCTGTATTTTCTCTCTTTCTCAGCCTATTACACACAACAAAGGCCCCAAGAGCATGGCAAGTCTACATGGCACAAGCTAATGGGCAATTTTTACTATGGAGTCCAAGGAAAACAAAATAAAGAGAGAGAAATCGGAGAGCTTAAAACTCCATGGGGAAACGGACTGGCAAAATAATTTTAAAGGTGTGGCCAAGACACCCCAAAACCCCAAACTTACACTATTCCTGCACAGTGCTGGATTTTCCAGGTGAGCAACCCCTCTAGGAGAGAGAGATACTGTTTTGGACAACTTTAGGGGAAACTTTGCCCCATGTATAAGCACAGTTAACAGAGACAACATAAAGCCAAAAGCACTGATATTTGGTAAATTACTAATATGCCACTATTCAAATGATCAAAACTAAAATACAGCAAAGATCCTTTCTTCAGATGCATCAAAAGCAGATGGAGTCAAGATAGCTAACTTTTAACAATGGGGAGGGAGGGACTGTCTGAAGATATTCAGTTATTTTGTTCTGGAAGAATCCCAGAATGGTTTGGTTTGGAAGGACCTTAGAGATTACCCAGTTCCAACCTCTTGCCACAAACAGGGCCACCTTCCACTAGAAATTACACTACAGAGTTGACCAAGCTAGCTGATATAAAACTCAGGGATTTTTCCACAATAAGCACGAGATTAGGAATTTAAAGCACCCACATTTTACACCACTGAAAGTAACAGCAGGGACTGCCACAACGACAACAAAAGAAATCAAATAAAAATATTTAAGACACCAAATTACACTATATAAGTGCAATATTGTTTTCAACCCAACATTTTCACACCTTAAGAATTAAAACAAACAACGACTGGGTAGTTACAGAATTATTTTCATTTTGCACTGTATTCACCAACAATGCAATTTCTGAGCCTTCCTCTAAACACAGGAGAAGAAGGATCAGAAAGCCTCCAAGCTGTATTTAGTTGGGTTTTCCACTGAATATTCTGGAAATGGCAAAAAACCCCACGTTTTTCAACCCAGAAAAACACACTGAAATGGAAACTCTCTCAGATACTGCAGATATTGCAGCCTCAATAACCCCGACTTTTAAGCCAAAGCTTTCAAAACCACCTTTAGCCTTTTCTTGCCTATTCAGGAGCAGAACAAGTACCCCGTTTTAAGCCGTGTTTCCCACGTTAACATGGCTCCCTCCCTTCCTAGCTGGAAAATGGCTTTGCTCCACCTCGACACACGCCGGGCACTCCAACACAAGTTGTGCCCAGGGCGATAACTCCGCTCCGGGGAACGGCGGATCGGATAAAACCCCCAAAAATAATTAAAATAAAAACTTTCCACACGCAGCACAGCTATCCCCGAGCGTGGCCAGGTCCCCTCGCTCAGCGGGGCCGAGGAGGAGCCAGCGCGGCCCGGCCCGAGGCGAGGCCCGGCCTGGGAATTGCACCACGCCGCGGGCAGGAGGAGCCAGGGGGGGAAAGGGGGGACTCACCGTGAGCGTGTCATCGATGTACAGCGGGATCTGTCTCTTCTCGAAGGGGAATTCCTCCTCGCCGTCCCGGCACACCGCCACCAGCCGCGCCATCGCTGCTGCTGCTGCTGCTGCTGCTGCTGCCTGCGAGCGGCCCAGCCCGGAGTAAACACCCAACGCGCTTCCCCGGCACACTTTCACCACAAACACAGCCTGCGCTCCGCATCGCCTGATTCACCACGGCCCGGCACGGCACGGCACGGCCCGGCGGGGATGGGCAGGGATGCGGCACGGCCCGGGGAGGGCAGCGCGGACGGGGAGGTACCGGGATGGAGAGAGGCTGGGGGGAATGGAAACCCGGGAGGGGAATGGAGCCCGGGTTGGGCATGGAAGGGCAAGGAAGGCCGGCTTGGAGGGGCACTGAAACCCAGCATGGAGGGGCACTGAAACCCGGCTTGGAGGGGCACTGAAACCCGGCTTGGAGGGGCACTGAAACCCGGCTTGGAGGGGCATGGAAGGCCGGTGGGGATGATGGAAACCCAGTGGGGGAATGGAGCCCGAGGGGCGCATGGAAGGCCGGCTTGGGGGGAAATAGGAACTCAGCTTGGAGGGGCATGGAAGGCCGGCTTGGAGGGGCATGGGAACTCAGCTTGGAGGGGCATGGGAACCCGGCTTCGGGGGATGGAGCCCAAGGGGGCACGGAAGCCCGACTTGGGGGAGATGGAGCCCCGTTGGGGGCAGATGGAGCCCCGGGGGGTGGCGATGGAGCCCAGTGTGGACACGGAGCCGAGCAGCGAGGAGCGGATGGGCTGGAGCCGCCGCCCCCCGCCCGCTGCCGGCCCAGCGGGACCCGCCCAGCCCGGCCCGGCCCGGCCCAGCACGGCCCTGCGGCTCCTCGGCCGCCCCGGCCGGGCTGGGGGAGCCCCCACACTGTCCTCCCCGCACACCCACCCCTTCCTCCCGCTCCTCGCCCGGCTCCCCCCGCTGCGGCGGCTCGGCGGGCACCGCACCATCCCATCCCATCCCATCCCGTCCCGTCCCGTCCCGTCCCGTCCCATCCCATCCCGTCCCCCCTACCCCACCCTACCCCACCCCACCCCACCCCACCCCACCCCGCCCTGCCCTTCCCCCGGCTCCCCCGGCGGCCCTCACCGGGTGTGCTGGCGGCGCTCGGGGCCCGGGCGCTGTGACAGGCGGGCGGCACCGCGGGCTCCGGAGCCGCCTCCTCTTCCTCCTCCTCCTCCTCCTCCTCCTGCTGCTGCTGCCGCCGCTGCCCGCCCGCCCCGGGGCCGCCCCGCCCCGCTCTCGCGAGAGCCGCGGGCACCGGGCGGCACTGGGGGCACTGGGAGGGACTGGGAGGGACTGGGGGGACTGGGGAGCGGCGGGCGGGGGCGGTTGGGCAGCCGGGGCACCCCCCGCACACAGCTCGGGGCGGCCCCGGGGCGTTGCGGGGGTTAAAAACACCCGCCTCGAGGGCGGCGGCGGCGCGGGGCGGTGTGGCGGGTGGGGACGGTCCTGTGAGGGACGGGCTGTGGGGAATGGATCTGTGGGGACAGGCTGTGGGGAATGGATCTGTGGGGACAGGCTGTGGGGAACGGATTGCCATGAGGGAGAGGCTGTGGGGAACGGATCCCTGAGGGACAGGCTGTGGGGAACAAACCCCTGAGGGACAGGCCGTGGGGAATGGATCCCTGAGGGACAGGCTGTGGGGAACGGATCCCTGAGGGACAGGCTGTGGGGAACAAACCCCTGAGGGACGGGCTGTGGGGAATGGATCTGTGGGGACAGGCTGTGGGGAATGGATCCCTGAGGGACAGGCTGTGGGGAATGGATTGCCATGAGGGACAGGCTGTGGGGAATGGATTGCCATGAGGGAGAGGCTGTGGGGAATGGATCCCTGAGGGACGGGCTGTGGGGAATGGCCTCATGAGGGAGAGGCTGTGGGGAATGGATCCATGAGGGACAGGCTGTGGGGAATGAACCTCTGAGGAACAGGCTATGGAGAATGAACTCCCTGAGGGACAGGCCATGGGGAACAAACCCCATGAGGGACAGGCTGTGGGGAATGAACCCCTGAGGGAAAAGGGAGCAGAGTTCAGCCTTGTCGGGCACACAGTGGGGCTTTGGGTGTCCTGAATCGTGGAATCAGAGAATGAGACGGGTTGGAAGAGACCTCTGAGATCATCAAGGCCAACCCTTGACCCAACACCAGTGATTACCAGACCATGGCACTGAGTGCCACATCCAGGCTCCAGGGACGGAGGATCCACCACCTCCCTCGGCAGCCCATTCCAGTGCCTCACTGCCCTCTCTGTAAAGAATTTCTTCCTAATACCCAACCTAAACCTCCCCTGGAAGAGCTTCAGCCCATGCCCTCTTGTCTTACTGCTGGTCGCCTGGGAGAAGAGACCAACCCCACCTGGTACACCCTCCTGTCAGGGCGCTGTAGAGAGTGAGGAGGTCTCCTCTAAGCCTCCCCTTTGCCAGGCTAAACAATGCCGTAGCCAACAACCCTATTTAGCCAGGCTAAACAATCCTCAGCCTTTCCTCATAGCCCTTGTGCTCCAGACCCTTCACCAGCCTCATTGCCCTTCCCTGGACCTGCTCCAGCACCTCAAGATCCTTCCTAAACCAAAGGGCCAGCACTGGACTCAGCACTCGAGGTGTGGCCTCAGCAGTGCTGAGCACGGGGCAGAATCCCTTCCCTGCTCCTGCTGGTCACACTCTTCCTGATCCAGGCCAGGATGCCCTTGGCCTTCTTGGCCACCTGGGCACACGCTGCTCATGTTCATGAGTTGTGCTCCATCCCTGTGGGCCCCTTCCCAGTCAGGATATTCTGTGAATTCACCCCAGATTCACCACCGAACTCACCTCGGCCATCCCTGTGCTGGTCCCAGGCCAGGGGGGCTGGGATGGAATTGCTCTGCCTGGGGGATGCTCTGCCTGCAGTGCCCCAGTGCTGAAATCCTGTGGCTGCCTCCACTAAGCAGCAAAAAACCCCAAAAAACAAACCCAGAGCCTTTCTTGAACTATTAAATAACCCAGCTGATGTGTTCATTCTTCTTTCGTGTGTGTATATAGACACTGAAGTCCTCACAAGAAAATGCAGGGGAGGTAATTAAGGAGCAGGGCTTTCTTTTTTTTTCCCCCTTGTGTCTGCCTAAAACCCGTCTTTAGTGGAGGAGTTAATTTACTCGAGCTCCTCGTGCAGCATCTCTAAGGGGAACACGCTGCTGCACAGCTTGCAATCAGTGTGTTTTCATCTCTTTCTGCAGCAGCAAAGCTGGCATTTTGGAATGAGGGGTATTTTCTCACACCACAGCCCTGGGAGCAATCTGAACCGAGGTGAACTTACGCTGTCTTTGCAAGGATGGGCGTTCCTAGGTCACTTCAGCCCCTCCACTCCCACAGCATGGTTGGATCATGCTTGACAAACACCAGTGCCCAAATCTTGTATCGTGGAGTGCACATTGATGAACTATGTATGAAAAGCACCATTACATTGCATACCATTTTAATCCATGGATTTATTATCTTTTTTAAGTTGCTGGAACACTTGTTTGTTATCTACTCCAGAGTGCAAGGCAGCCTGCCCCTTCCTGCATTCATTTGCATGCCCCTCTTTGCCTGGAAGAAATACCTGTTCTCTAGGATATGGTGGCTTTGAAATAAGATACTGCCTGCAATCCTTATGGTAACATTTGACTTCAAAAGAGACAGCACTGCGTTGAAAGGGAAGGCATGCTAAGGAGCTGATCCTTAAAAATAATGAGATTTCTTAAGAAGCTACTAATGTTTAAGAAAAGGTTAAGAATAAATGTCATCAGCTCTGCCTTCCTATCACATTTTTTCTATCTTGCAGCCCTACCAAAAGGTTATTTGGTGGAATTATGGCAGCAAAGGCAAAACAATTTGCTTTCCCAGTCCTCTGATTTACTGCTATTGAAGTCAGTGGCATGCTATGGTTGAACCATTTTAGTGTGCATAGTTGAAATATCTTAAACTTATGTTAATTATGTAATAACTAAATAAAAGTTACATATTTTTTTAAATATATCTTTAGTCTGTACAAGGTTACTTGTCTAAACAGAGCCCAGAGTGAAGTGAAATGTAGTGTTCCAGTTCCAAGCATGCAGCCAACAGCTCTGGAGGTGTGTGGAGAAAGCGGGGTCAGAGTGTTCATTGCTCACATCTTTTCAACCCCATTGCAGTGCTGTTTGCTCGTACAGACCCTGCCATCAAAGAATGCTCACTTGCACTTCTGGGCTCTTTCAGGGGCCTGGGTAATTATCTGTATTCATGGGCTGAACATTCAGCATTAATAACCACGCTGGTTGCTTCAGGGCAGAGCTCGCTGCATTTGTTATCGACAATAAGCAATGAGAATTAATTGTCCCTCATTAATTCAGTGGTGAACAACTTGCAGAATCACAGAATCATTTAAGCTGTAAAAGACTTCCAAGATTCAACCTGTGACCGATCCCAATCTTGTCACCCAGACCAGAGCTCTGAGTGCCATGTGCAGTCGTTCCTTGGGCACCTCCAGGGATGGGGACTCCAAACCTCCCTTCCAATGCTTGACAACTCTTTCCATGAAGAAATTTCTTCTGTTGTTCGACCTGCACCTCCCCTGGCACAACCAGATTCCCCTGGTTCACTGGCTCCAGTCCTGGTACTGGCACCACCATCCCACTGCCTCTGTGGAGCTCCCAGGGCTCTGCACAGACACTCCAGACCTCCCACGTCATTTCTGCTTCACCGAGCAGAGTTGGCACCTGGAGAGTTTGTGCTTGTCCAGACACAACTCTGCTTGTCACACCCAATTAATGCCTTGGTTCTGAATCACACCGATAGACTTGTGCGCACAGGCAGAACTCATTGCAGGGCTCGGGCTTTAAATATTTCAGAAATTAAGATCCATGTTTAATTCTGCATAAATGAGTAGTGCCATTCGGTTCACGAGAGAGGCCTTTCTTCCCTAGGCAAGGCTAGAAAGTGTTTTAAAATAAATACATGCACCAGTTACCAGAAAACTCTGCTGTAAACTGAGACAACTGTTTCTAAGACATTGTTGCCAATTATGGCATTTGTCCCCAGGATAATACAGGCTGCATTTCTTTAATTCTAAAGACCACATGGCTTTAACTTGGAAGCAAAGGAGCATGAGCTCAGCATGGCCACAGCCTGTAATCCTCAGCCTTCACCTTTGCATTGGCCAGGGGCTAAGAGAACCTCATCAATTCAAGAATCTTCCACAGCATGGCTGCCTTAAGGAATCTGATTTAGAGGCTTAATCTCCAAAGGTTTTATGATTCATCACATTTGATAGACAGGAGAAATATGAAATATGGCCCATGCGCACTGCTGTAACTGGACTGACATCAGCCATCTATCATCAACTACCATTTGTATTCTAAAGTATTTATATCCCATTATTGAATTTCTCACAAACTTTAAATGTATTTCTCTTCTCAACAACTTTATGAGCTTCAGGAAGAACTGTCACAGTTAGGAAAGGGAACAAAGAGGGTGTTCTGCTCTGACCTTGCAGGAAAACTGAGAAAGAAACTGAGCACATCCCTTGTCAAGACTCTGCCATTGCATCATGCTTCTTTCCATCTGCACCCTGTTTGTTTGCTAATAAAAGTTAATCCCAAATATTCCCCCTTGAAGACATCTCAGCTGTCAAAATACAGTATTCAATGAGCTCCTGTTTAAAATAATTTTGTAGACAAGTAGGTGGACCTTGAGTACTTTCAAAGTAGAGCTAAAGTTCCTATTTTACAGTGTTTCTAAAGATGAGCTATCACAACGTGCTGGTCCTGCAGGTTGGGGGTGAATTAGTTTGGGATCTTTGTATTTTCTTATAAAGGGCTGTGCTGCTCTTGTTATCTGCACCACAACTTCCAACAACTGCTTTAGGAATTCATCTGCAGTAGAGTTTATCCTTCAGAGCATCACACTTTATCCAGGGTCTTCATTTGTATTCATCAGTGAGGATGGAAATAAAATTTAGCTTTAATTCAAAGGCTAATTTAGATTTCAGTATGTGATTAACATTTCACATACAATTACTACCATCAAAGTCAAGCATATGCATAAATCTTTGCAAGACTGGGGCCAAAAACATTTTCAAGTATCCACTTATTCAATACATTTTGTATAAAGAATTATTCTTATCTGTTATTTATTCGAGGGCCTTAACTAGGTAAATCTTGACACAGTTAAGCCTCTCTCTATATATAATTACTCATTTTCTTACTTTACATCTGGCTTCTCCTCCATACATCGTTATCTAATTCCAGCAGCCCTTGGGTATGAGCACAGTTCACTCACTGTAAATACAGGGTACTCTTAGGAGCAGCAGGAATATTCAGCAATCTCCAAAGTTTTCAGGAAAATATAACAATTCCCAACAGGTCACAGCACTGACTGTATAATCTGGTAAACTGGATCATTAAAAAATAATCAATACTAAATAATAAAAAGCTATATTAAATTATAAATTATTGCAACACATACAGGAAAAATACTAATTTTTCCATTAAATACCATCATTCAGCTACAGCAAACAAACCCCAACTAGTCCACTCAGAGTGGAATCACCAAAACTTTAATACTATATTTTTGGCATGCAATATATACATAATTAAACAGTTAAAAAACATATACAAGTGCAATATGCATAGTGCAAAGGCAGCCTTGCTGTGGATTGTATCTACCAGGATATTCACAGCACCAGTCATAACATTTGCTAGCAAGAAAAACAGCAATTGATTTTTGTTAATTGCACTGATCAGGCAAAGGTGTGGCACCTTCTCTTCCCTTCCCACCGGCACGGCCTCCGGTCTGGGCTTTTTATTGGAATTAGGGGGCTTCACAACATTCCAGCAGCAGGGCACGCTGGACCCCTTCACCAGCAGCTTTGTGAACACCAAGGTGAGATCAGTGGCCACAAAAAGGGTGAACAACATCAGGCAGTGAGCAGTGACCCAGAGGCAGAAGGAGAGGTTGGCCATGCGGCGGGACACGGGGTCTGCGTGCGCCTGCGACACGTGAAGGAACAGCAGCAGCACCACAACTGCCCTGGCCAAAACCCACAGTGCCCCCAGCCAGCCCCTCACCGAGCTCCTGCACTTCAGCAGCCACAGCCCCACCTGCACACTCGCCAGGTAAATGGCCAGATAGCCAGAAAGAGAGAGCAGCCCTTCCCTGTTGGCATCCAGAAATCCAGCCCTGCTGTCTGTGCCGCTGCTCCCGTGCAGGAGAAAAGCCTTCAGAGAAGTAGTGTTAAGAATGAGCTGATAAAGTACAGCCACAGTCAGAGCCAAGATCCAAGCCTTATTTTTTGGAAACATGGCTAAAAGTAGAGATGCTGCAAGTCTCACAAATGCCAAGGTAAAGAAGAAATTCCAGTGCACTCCGTACTCCGATGTATGTTCCTGGTACTCTATAGATTTAACGCTCAGCAGTCGCCCAACGCCGAGGGAAATCAGTGGCCAGACAGAAAAGAACTGCCTGGCCAGGTTGGAGAACTTTGGCTGTGTCACACAGGGCTTCTGTCGAACCTCAGGACAAACGAGAGCGTTGCCAAAGATAAAAGCTCCAACGCCCAAATCCATAACTCCTGTGCCGTAGGTCTCGGCTTTGGCGTATCGCCTGGGATACTGCGGGAAATCCACGGCCAAAATGCTGATGGATGTCAGCACATTGACATAAACACGGAACACAATTATTGCTGGAATGTAGTCAGGGTCCAAGTATGTCTGCTGGAACTCTTTTACAATTTGCCCAAGGGGCACTCTGGTCTCCTGTTTTCTTTGGCTGTATATTTTGGAAAATATTCCGGCGCAGAAGGCAGCAAGGATAACTGGCATGAAAAAGATGATTGGAGACAAGACTGTGCAGGAGAAGAGGAGAGGAGATACGAGCACCAGGAAGTCCAGCAGCAGGCTGTGTGTCCTGGAACTTACAGGTTTCCCATAGTGCAGGTAGTGCAGGATCAGGAGGAGCCCTCTGCAGAGCAGGCACAGCGGAGCCAGGGACAAGCCCACGGAAATCTCCAGCAAACTAGTTCCGTTCAGGTTGCTGATAAAGGCTTCTTTCAGCTGTTTTTGGGACATCCTTCTTTCTTCCTCTGAAAACACAAACGTGAACTCGAGTTAGTTTTGTAGAACAGGGAACTCGGAGCTTCTTAAAAAGGAATCTTAGGAACCAGTTCATTAAAAGGACAGGGATTACAGAGGTTACTGAGTTACTTTTCAATTTAAAGAAACACCAGCACTGGCCTGGGAAGCTGAGCAAGGCACAGGCACATGGAAGGCTTGAGCAACCTCCAGCATTATCCATCCTGCTGCGTTCCAACAGGATGCTTCCTATATTTCTGCTGATGATCTCAAAATACCAAACACTCCACCAAACGTTCACGTTGTGAATAATCCCACTGTACGTCCTGCTCTGTAGAACACACCTTGCCATATTCTTTTACAGCGTAAACGAAGCAGTTGTGTAAAAACGGGACCTTAAGGACCTTCGCGTTGCCAGGTCAGCACAGCCCGTGCCATAAACCCCGCACCTCAAGCGCCTCTTCGGGCAGCCCCAGCCCAGCCCCGGACACATCCTCAGCCCTAATTAGCAGGTCAGACCCGGCGGGTTTTCTTGGCCCCGGGGGGAGCGGGATCTTACCGGGAGCGGGCACAGCCCGGCGGGGCGATGGATGCCGGGGGGGGGGGACAAACCCGGCGGGGCTCGGACACGGGGACGGCTCTGTGGCCAGCTCTGTGTCCGGCTTTATGGCCACTGCTAGGGCCGGTTCTATGGCCAGCTCTGTGTCCGGCTTTATGGCCAGCTCTGTGGCTGGCTCTATGGCCAGTTCTGTGGCCAGCTCTGTGTCCGGCTCTATGGCCGATCCTATGGCCGGTTCTACGGCCAATTCTATGGCCAGTTCTATGGCCGGTCCTACGGCCGGCTCTATGGCCGGCTCTATGGCCAGCATCGCCCCGGCCCGCCCCGGAGCGCAGGTAAAGCCCGGCCGCGCTCGCCGCCCGCACTTTCGCCAGCGGAGCCGCTTCCGCAGCTCCCGATTCCCCACCCCATTCCCCACCCCATTCCCCTCCCTATTCCCCACCCCATTCTCCGCCTCCTCCGCTGCCCCGCTCCGCGCCCCGGCCCCGCCGCCGACCGCTGTAAGTCCCGCACCTTCCCGTCCCATCCCTCTCATCCCTCCCATCCCATCTCATCCCCTCCCGTCCCATCTCATCCCATCCCTCCCCTCCCCTCCTATCCCCTCCCGTCCCGTCCTGTCCCGCTGCCCGCTTTGCCCTCGGCTCCGGGGCTGTCCCGGGGCTGTCCCGGGAACACGCGGGCCCGGGCAGAGCCGCTTTGGGATCGCGGCCGTGGGCCGTGTCCTTCGGGATCCCACGGCACGGGCACAAAGGGCCGCCCGGGAGAGCGGGGTGGGCACGGCGGGGCTTGGGATGCAGGGACGGGGGTGCCCTGGGCTCTGCGAGCATCAGCTCAGGCATCGAACCGGGCTCTGAGTGAGGGTTTCATGCCAGGGAAAAACGAAATAAGGGGTTGAATAGGGAATGGAATGGAATGGAACTAAATAGAAGAGAATGGAATGGAATGGAACTAAACAGAAAAGAATGGAATGGAATTAGAATAGGAATAGGAATAGAATGGAATGAAATAGAATAGAATAGAAATTCGAATGGGATTAGAAATACAAATAGAATTAGAAACAGAGTGGAAGTAATGGCAGTTTCGGCTGCTGGAAGGACAGAATTCTTCCTGGCTCTGTGACCACAGAAATCCAAAGGGCTTGGCTCACCTTGGGTTGGCTCCCACAGTTCTTCAGAGGAAGCAGGAAGGGCACAGCAGCCTATCTCGTTTCTGCTGCAGTACAGACTTCTCTGAGTCACTGCCTTTCCAAAAGCACTGGCTCTTCTAATGCCATCAGACCCACAAATCTTCCCTATGTGTCCAAACAGAAGGAATTTAACAAAAAGTTGTAATTTCTTGCCCAGAAACCTTGCTTTATTAATTCAAGAGAAACAAAGCATTTTACTCCTGATGTAAGGAAAGAGACATTATTCCCTCCAAATAGGCTCTGTTTGCAGGGGCAGCAGAACACGTGACCATCACTCTGACAGTCTGGGTAGGCTTCCAATACTGCTTGGGTCCCATTGGGATCAGTAATTCTGTCTGAAGCCTTTGGGCTTGGCTTCTGGGACCCTCTGGAGAATATGCCCAGAGTTACTTGGTTCTAAATGCCTTTTTATTTTCTTTTATTTAAGCATTCTTCAGCCTGATTTTAATGAAGTACCTTAAAAGTCCTCTCCAGCGTTCCCATCCACAGGCCTGGACAAGATGCCAAAGCAGGTAAAGAGAAAACCAGGAATTGTGTGTGTTAATTAAATTTTACTGCCAGGAAAGAATTCTTGGCTTATTTCCATGCAGTCAAGATTAGGTAACTACTAATAAATATTCAGCCCTACTTCATGAATTGACTGGACCTATTTACTGTGGTTTGGAGCTGTGTTACCAACACCAGGCAATGATCTTTGTTGTGCCCTTGGCTCTAAGAGGGCAGGTGTTAATGCTGGTGCCAAGCACGTCCTTCAGGGTATTTCTTCAGTAAAATGAATGGACACAAGAGCTGTGCAGAGCAGGTATCTGAAGTGATTATATTTTCAAATATTGTTTTACTTTTGGCTAAGCAATCACCATCAACCGAAGTGATGCTGAGCAGGGGAGCAAAAATAAGCCCTTCAGTATCAGTTGCAGAGTGGACTTAACTTGGCTGGTGCCAGTGTAACACAGGAACATGTGGGGGGCACAGGAAGGATGGGAAACTGGCAGCCACTCCTCATGCCCATGGAGGGTTTTGTAATTGTGTGTGTCTGCTCTGAAAGCAGCAAATTGCTTAATGCTCATTCAGAGGAGAATAACAGAAATCACTTGGATGGCAATGCTTAACTGCGTTGCTAAGCTTTTTTTTTTTCCCTGTGTAAAATTTTACATTACTGGAAATGAACTACTTATGCTGTCTGCAAAAGGTAATAATGCTCCTAAATGAGTACTTTATTGTAGCTTTTTTTTTAACAGAAATGTGTTAATGGGGGTTTGCAGTATATTTTCCCCCTTTTTAATAGCTCCTGTAGTGGGAATGCTGCTAACTAAATTTAGCATTTTCTGTATAAACTTGGTTAACTTGTAATACAGGTGAGCAGGGTTAGCTTGGAGGACTTTCTGTCAAAGAGAAAGAGAACAGAAAAGGAATATATAGAATGCAAAAATCAGAACTGGCACCTTTTCCCTTCTTTAGTTTCTTTTCTAAGCTCTCCTTTCCCCAGAAATGGCAAACAGGACTGGAACCTCTCTTTTAGTTTTCCATTATGTTTGTACAACACACATGTCCTTCCAACCAATATTGTCAAGGACACGGGAGCCCAGAGGCAAAGATTTGAATCCTCTCAGTGATTCAGAGGGGACAAATCTTGAGCTGATGCAGGCCAGCTCTTCCAGCACCACCATTTCTCTCCCCTGGCTGTGGGGTGTGCACTCTGCAGCTTCACTCTTGGGGCCCTCGGTCTTTGATCTGAAAATGAAAGTCTCTGCTAGGAAAACTGCAGCTGTGTTGGTCCACAGTTGGACATGGGAGCAGTGGAAGAGCTGGAATAGTGGATGAGGTGAAAGTCCAGCTGTATTCAGCCTTTGACTGGTGCTGATCTGACATCCCCTTCAGGAAAATGGCCAAAGAGGAGATTCTCTCATCCAGAATGACCTCAATGACTCATTTGAAGAAGAAGTTAGAGCCTTCCTCAGCGATGAAGAGAAACTGCATCTTTTTGATGACCTCACAAAAGTTAATCCAGTGACAACCACAACAGGTAGGAGCCAGGGGAGGATCTCCTGAGGAATCACTTTCCCTGGCTACTGATCTGTGGTAGCTCCTGCTCTCATTGCATTAACACTGTCATGAGTTTAAGATTCAAAGCCTATTAAAGCCTGTTCTGAGCCTTTGAAAGGCACACTTACCAAGCTGTGCATGCAGAACTGCCCTGGGTGGTGTTGGCTCAGGAGTGGCTGGGAGTGAACACCAGTGCAGGACCCTGGCATGGGAGTTTGGTGTTATCTGAACGTACCAGAAGATGAGCTCTAACTTAGATTCCAAATATACCCATGAAATTGGTCTTCAAAACTAATTTCCTCCCTCAAGTTTTAAAGATTATGCTGTTAGGGGAAGTTAGAGCCTGTTCTTAGCAGAGATGGGGAGTTCTTGCCTGTTTGTTCTGCAAGGGAACAGATTTGCCTTCTAGGACTGTGTGAAAAAAAAAAAAAGCAGGATTTATTGAATAGAATAGCAGATCCCTTAAGATTTTTTAAAAATAAGGGCAACTCTGAAAGATATTGTTACGTGTATTAGACCCATATTTCTCTCTTGATCACCTCATTCTCTACTAAACAGGTAACACACCTGAAGATTTGCGTTCCAGACAGGCAAAGGATGAGTCAAATACACTTTGCAAAAGGTGCTAACAGAAGGTGTGTTTTTCAGTTCTGAAATGTCTTCAAGCAAGATACAGAGTCAACTTGTTTTATACAAATGCTGGCTGCAGCCTGGTGGCTTTAAACCCATTCCAGCCTTTCTCCTGCCTCTATTCACCTGAGCTTATGAGAGAGTACCACGTTGCACTTCATCCTCAGGTAGTGCTTATATTTGAAATAACTGTCCTTCTGCAGAACCCACATGTCAAGTTTTTCTAGATCTATACAAGCAAAATACTACTAGAGGCTAAAACCCATTTCTAGTGAAATATTAGTTCTGTTAAAAGAGCAGTACTGTTGTCAGGTAAATGTGAGATTACCTTTGCTGTCGAATTGTGCAATTACTGTTCTCTTAAATATGAATATTCTCTTTCACTGCCAGGATTTAAAACCTCACATCTTTGCAGTGGCTGAGCAAACCTACAGAAATGTCCAAAACCAGATGGACCCTGTGAACCAGTCTATCATTGTCAGTGGAGAAAGTGGTGCTGGGAAGGTAAGAAAATCCCTTTTTGTGACATTGCTCTTAAGTTTTGAGATCCACCAGTGATTCATAGTGCAGTGAATGAGCACAAATGAGTTAAAACCCCCTCTGATGGAGCACGTAGCCAGTCTGCTCCAGTGTGACTCTCCTGAAATATGTGTGAAGCATTAAGTGATTGCTGCAGTTAAACACACTCTGCTTAATTTAGCTGCTCTTCAGGTGACATCTGTCATTTCTGGGAGGGCTGGGTTTGAACCTTTCAACAGCAATTGCACCTGAGTTAATGCCTCAGTCTGGTCTGTAGGGAGCTCCTGTGGGTCTCAGCAAACTCTCTGTAGACACTGAGATGGAGCAGAGAGTTTAGATCCTGCCCTGGGCCCTCCTATGATGGTTGTCCCTGTTGAGGACAATATTGAGGGTATTTTTAAATCTGAGAACAAAATGATTTGCTGGGTGTTAATGACTCAAAATCCATTTATATTCACTTCATCTTAAAACACTGGCTGTTAATTCTAGCTGAGCTTCCAGATGGTGACATCTCAATAAAACTGCCATTCAGCAAAGCACTCCCACTCCAACAGCATTTCAATGTGTGTCTGTGGCACAGAGTTTCCACTGAACCAGAGCTACAAGCCTGACACAGTTACTCTCTTCAGCCTCATCACCAGCTGCACACTGTGTTTCCAGCACTGTTCTCTGACTGACATAACTAATAACATGGTAAAAACAAGGACCTATTGTCAAGCCTCTCTCTTGCAGACCTGGACCTCTCGCTGCCTTATGAAGTTCTATGCCTCTGTTGCTGCTTCAGCTATCTCTCCAAAAGGCAGTGAAACCGTGGAAAGGATAGAAAAGAGAGTGTTGGATTCCAACCCTGTCATGGAAGCATTTGGTAAATGAGGCGTTTTTAACAGCGAAAAGAAGTAATGGCCACTGTGGGAGTTTTCTTTGTTAGTACCCAAACCTAAGCTATCTCTTGGTCCTCTCCTTAAAAACAAACTCTCAAAATGCAGGATCAGTTCACCCTTAGTATCTGTATGTCCTGCATGGGAGAGTGGAACTGCTCTGATTGTTGTGTTCCTGTCACTGGCGATTTCACAGGCAACGCGTGCACCCTGCGGAATAACAACAGCAGCCGCTTTGGGAAGTACATCCAGCTCCAGCTGGACAGGTAACAGTGATTCTGTAACCCCTACCATTGCCTTGATCCCTTAGCTCTGTTGCTGAAGTCTGCCACACAACATTCTGTCTGGAGTGTATTTGCTTTGCTGGCAGCTTATACTGTTACTAGTTCCCCTTGTTCTTCTGCAAGCTCTCACCCTGATCTCTCAAACAGAGCAGTGGAAGGACAGAGATGCAGTTAAGAACTGTGAATAAAATATGAAATTAGGCTTGCACAAAACTGAAGGTGAACTGCAAAGCATTCACAGTCAGCTGGTAGCATAAAACACAGCACTTACTGGATTCTAGGAAGAGGTTTTGTTGAAATCTTTGCTCTTTTTGCCCCTCCAGATTCCACCATCTGAGTAGTGCTTCCATTCAGACCTTCCTTTTGGAGAAGACCAGAGTTGCCTATCAGGCCCCCAGTGAAAGAAACTTTCATATTTTTTATCAGGTTTGCCTTCAGTTAATTTTGCTGGATATTTCTGACAAACAGTGGGCATGAAATCACCAGATTTAGCACAGTTGCAACTTTGAATAATTAACAGTTTCCCTGTCTGCCAGGCTTCCAAATTAAATCCCCCTCCCTTTATATTATTCTTCATTGTCTGTGAGCTGGAAATACCAGAGGCACAATTCAATCTTTACCTTGTTCTCTGTCTCCAGATCACAAAAGGTGCTACTGCAGAGGAGAGGCTGGAGTGGAACCTTCCAGAAGGGGCTGAGTACCGCTGGCTGCCAAATTCTGAAAGAAATTTAGATGGTAAAGAGTAGTTTCACTGTCCATTAATAACAGCTGGGACTTTAAAGGACACAGACAAAAATATGTCCCATTCACTGCCATGACCCAGGGCCACCTGCACTAATGGGATCCTTTTGAAGTTTCACTTTGCACTATTAAGTCTTAAAACTCAGTCACCTGGGTTAAAACAGCTGCTCCTGGCTGGTGAATTTGCATCTCTGGGGCTGTGTTTGGAAACTGTCTTGTCTTTGGATGTGCTTCAGCTACCTCACTGGCAGCAGAGGCAGCACTAAGTGAAGTGACTCGGTTCTCCAGCCTGTCCTGAGGGCTTTACCCAAACAGCATCTGGCTTCCTTGGTCTCCTTGGAGAATTCCAGCTGACCTGGCCGTGGTGCAGTGTCCTGCTTGCCCGTGTCTTGTGTGCATGGCTTTCTTTTAAACAGCACTTGTTTGGCTTTTCAGAGGACTGCTTCGAGGTGACCAGAGCTGCAATGTTTCACTTGGGCATCGACCGCTCCACGCAGAGCAATATTTTCAAGGTCAGGTACAAAGCAGGAACACCACGAGGCTCCTGAGGACTTTTGGAATATCTTTTTAGCGTGGGATTGCTGCAGAAGTAAATGTGTGTCAGTGTAGAGCATGGGCTGGTTGGTGCTCCTGCAGCCACACTTTAGGTGGCACAGCCAAATATTAGATCTTCATAAAAGCCTCCACCTGAGAACTGCAGTTTTCCTTCAGGAATGGCAGCATTAGGGACTCACATAGAAGGAATGTTGGAATCTGTTTGCTTCTTTTTGTGCAGAAATGTTTTGCCTTGTCCTGTTCCTGAAGGCTCAGAGGACATTGCCCTGGAGGGGAGCTGTTTTAAAAACCTCAGTTGCTGATTATATTTCAGGTATTATCAGGCCTTCTTCACCTTGGGAACGTCCAATTCTCTAATGCAGTGGATGAATCTCAGCCTTGTGAACTAGAAGACAAAACCAAAGGTGAGTCAACAACCATGCCATGCTCCAGAGAGTCCTGTTATCTCAGTGCAGATGCCTGATGGAAAGGATTACTGCACTCTTCTGCTGATAGGAGACTGTCCAGGTCATGAGCAGACCAGAATTTCAGCTTGTTTTTGTGATTAAACAAAACTCTAGTGCTCCCCTGCTCTGAGATAATATCCTCCCATGACAGGTCAAGGCAACTGCAGCATTAGACAGTCATTTGAGCAGGATTATTGGCAGAACTGTGACTCTGGATTGCAGTCTTTCTCTGACATCACAAGACTAGCAGAAATCTGACTCAGAGTGGAGAGCAGGGCTCTTAACAGGAAAGCTTTGAAGTTACTTTGAACAGTAACAGCAAATCTTCTAAATTGCAGCATAAACATAGGTTGTTCTTTAGGAGGCTTGTGGGTCTAGTTTTCCTCCAGAACCAGAAACTGTCCTGAATAGTGAAGTTTCCTCCTATGATTTCACATGCTCTGAGTTCACACCACGTAATATTCAAATAGTTTTTCATACAGCTCAGCTTAGCAAGATCTTAAATGCTTTGTTAGCAAATACTCATTCTTCTACATTTCCTTACTATCCCCCAGGCCCCTGTTTTTTTTTGGTCATGACTGTTTGATTCATCTATCTAGATTTGAAGCTCTCTGCTCAAAAAAGGTGAACAAGTAATAAAGACTAGAGAGACTCTATAAAATGCCAAATTCAGTGTGGCAAATTTCAGAACTTTTTGGTATTGTTTCATTTTAAATGGAGTACCTGAAATTCTAGGGCTCCTCTACATCCAAATTAAGTCTAGTCTTGCAAGACTGCCAAGTTTGAGTAAAAAGATCCAAAATCCACATTTAAGTTGGTGAGCTGATGGAAGTGCCATTTTCCTACACTATCTCTAGACCTTCCATAAGTTAAAGGGGCTGCATTCCTTTGCCACGCCAGGTAACCTTGCAGTGTTTGTTCTCCTGAACAAGGTTTTGTGAAGAGCACTGGAGATCTGCTGGAGATCCCTGTGGAGGAACTGCTGGAATCATTAAGGATTCGGACCATAACTGCTGGGAAACAACAGCAAGTGTTCAAGAAGCCGTGCTCCAGAGCTGAGTGTGAGACCAGGAGGGACTGCCTGGCCAAAGTCATCTATGCCAAGTACGGATGTGCCAGTCCATGGGACTTCTTTGAGGGAAGAGGGGGCCAGAGGGATTTACTTCCCCTGGCTTTCTGCTTGGGTTCAACAACTGCAATCCTCCCTTCCCCTCTCAACACCCCTCAAATCTGTTGGACACTGCCAGTATCTAACAGAGAGATCCTTCAGAGCGCTGCTGTTCCATGGCAGAAATTTCTGTTCCTTCCAAGTGACACTGGCAGAAACAGCAGAATGTGCTCTGGTTGTTGTAGTCAAGCAGCTCCCAACTAATCCCATTGTCATTGCAGGTTGTTTGAATGGCTCGTTTTGGTCATCAATGAAAGCATCTATGCAGACCCATCAGTGTGGACCAGCTTTATAGGTATGGAAATTCCACATTCCACCCTGGCTTAACTGAAAGTCCTTCAAGCTACTCCTAAACTAAAGCTCACTGTCTTCCCATGTTCTTTCTAGGCTTGTTGGATGTTTATGGTTTTGAAGCCTTCCCTGAGAACAACTTGGAGCAGCTTTGTATTAACTATGCCAACGAGAAACTGCAGCAGCACTTTGTAGCACACTACCTGAAGGCACAACAGGTAAGGCCCCACTAAGAGAACAACCTTAAAAAAAATCTAATTTTAAAACAGCATCTTTTGTCACTTTAATTGTATTTCTGTGCCTCTGGTCAGGCTGCAACCTTCAGTGAGTAAGCTGTGCCACAGAAACCAGTGGGATGTAACAGTGGCTTTTTAAAGAGGGGAGTGTGGGGCAGTTGGTGGAATGACACAGCTTTCTGTCTTGGGACTGGAAAGCTGTTCCCTGTTATCCAGCTCCACTGGCTCTGTGCCTCTTAAACTGTTTGCTTTTCCTCAAAGAGCTGAACACTTCAAACTAAATTTTTGAGGTAAGTGCAGCCTCAGTTGAGGTTCTCTTGGAAGCTGCTGCTTATAACCATGTGAATTCTCTTCATCAAGCATAATGTCCCTAAATGGGTGGGGAGCCTCTAGACTGAGCTCAGTGTGCAGGCAGAGCCCCACAGAGCCCTGTAACCCCAACCTCAAGCATCCCAAGAGCATGTGTGGCCTGTGGAGGCCTCCTGCTGCAGGGCAGCAGCTCCAGGAGCCAGCTGTTGTGTTGGCACCTGTACCACAAACCCACAGCGTGCATCAGTTTTTGGGTATTTCTAAGGAAGTTCACAAATCAGGGTGTTCCACAGTAGAGGAGGCATTTGCACCATCCTGAAGACACTGCAGTCCCTTGCCTAACTCCCACACTGCTCATTCCAGTCCCCAGGAGTGCTCTGGAAGGCCCAGAGTCCCTGCCAGGGCTGCTCCAGTTCCTCCACAGTGCAGCCACATTACCACAATGCTCTTTGCCATTAACTGCAATCTGGGAAATGATTTTCTTTATGGCACCAGCATGCTGGCACCTCCTGCCTCACATGGTTTTGTCAGTTTGTCCAGAAGGTAAGTATTTCTTTGACTGCAGTTTGTACTTTCACATTCCCAGGCTTTTTTCCCTGCCTGCCCTCGCCAGTGTGCCAGGGGTTAATGGTCAGCGAAGATGGAAACCAAGTTCAAGCACACAATGACTTGCCTTGAAACTGATCCATGACCTCTGTTTGCAGCTCCCCTCCCAGTCACTGCCTGACCTCTTACCTCTCTGCCTCTGGCCATGTCCCAAACCACTTAAATGCCATTAGTGGCTGTGCTGAGCAAGCTTTTGGCAGGAGACTTCTAAAATAACTGCCCAGAGCTTGTGCTTGTTAAACACTCCTGACAGTTTGTCCTGTAATTCAGTATAAATGTTGTACAGATTATTACAACCAGTATCTTTCTGTACTTCCTCTTAGATCAGGCTTTAAATGGAGCCCAGTTAGTAAAGCCTGGCACACAATGGTTGGTTCAGGGCTGTGTCCCAGTCTAAGGAAGGAGATCTGCATGTTCCTTGCCCTTCAGGGCAAATCTCAGCACAGCCAGGACAGGCTTTGTGTGACTGTAGCCTCTGTTTACTCTCTAAGTCAGCCTTGCAGCTCCCTCTGATAAATCAGTGAGGTTCCCAGATACTCAGACCAATTGTTCCAGCAGGATCTGATCTACACTCAAAAGCTCCCTGGAGTAGAATATCCTTGTTGTTTTTTTTTTCTCAACTTTCTGTTGAGCTGGGCTTTGGATGAGCAGCTGAGCTGGGATTAACTCATTAAACATTAACTGCATCAACTGCACAAGACACACAGTTCCAAGCTCTGGTGCCCTCTGCTGCAGGATAATCTTTTCCCTCTTCCTTCAGGAAGAATATGCAGCTGAGGGCCTGCAGTGGTCATTCATAAACTACCAGGATAACCAGAACTGCCTTGATCTGATAGAGGGAAATCCCCTCAGCATTTTTTCCTTGCTGAATGAGGTAAGTGTAAACTAAACCCGTTTTTTTTGGTCCAGTTTCCTGCCTTTGTCCCACGCCAACAAAGAAAACCTGAACACTCTCAGCTATAAAGTTTCTGCAGAGCTTCTCCAGAATAATCATGACACTGCTTCCTCCTGTTCTGAATATCTTTTTCCCTCTGATCCTGGATGTTCTGACTCAAATGTGAAACCTCAGTTACATTCCCCCCCTTTCCCTCCATATTTCAGGGCTTGCATACTTTAAAAGCAAAATGGCTATGATTTTAAATTAAAGTGTTTTAGCTTTTAAAGTCAGTGAGTTATGAGAAATAAGAGGTGCTGCAATTGTGTCTCATTTGCAGGAGTGTCGTCTGAACAGACCCTCCAACACTGCCCTGTTCCAAACCCGGGTTGAGAAAGCCTTGTCCAGTAATCAGTGTTTAAGTCGAGACAAGTTCAGTAAGAAGCCCAACTTCATTATTTCACATTATGCTGGCAAAGTCTGCTACCAGCTGGCAGCAATGGTGGAGAAAAATAAGGTAGGTGTTTTCAGAAAGAGCTGTTAAGTCTTACAGACCAAAAGTGATTTAAATTGAAGCACCACTAACAAGTCTATGCAGTGATGGGTACTGGATGTACATACCTTGCTCCCAATAAATCCTTCAGGCCATGTAAAACTGGGTAATGTCCTTGGTGTGATTTTCAATGAGCCATCACTGGCACAAGCAATTGCTTTGTTAGACCTTTCAGCTGAGGATTAGGTGGACCATCTCCAAATCAGGGCTTCTTTCATTCCTGGGAGATGCAGAACTGTTAATGGCATCAGGACATTTCTATAACCATAAGTACAGAAATTCAGATACATTTATGAGAAACAAGAGCAGGGACTCAGCTACTGAAAATTCTGCAAGTACTCAATTTTTTGCCTCATTGTGCCCTCAGGGAATAAGTGGAACAATCTGAAGATACGATAGTCTCTCCTTAGCACTGACAATTATGGCAAGTGCTGTTAGGTGATGCAATAAAACACTGTCTCAATTAAAAGGAATATTTCTAACAGACTTTCTAATGTCTGCTGCAGACTGTCCTTCAGGGATTAAGCCAGTCCTGGGACTTCTGGTTCACTCAAGCTGTATCACAAGAACAGTGTTGGGAACACTCGTACATTTGACTGGATTTGCCAAATATTCAGCCAAACATTGTTTTCTGTTCCCAAATTGACTATGAATGAATGTACATAGTCAGATTTGAAAGTGCAGCTGTGGTTAAATCAAAGTTGGAATCAGAAATACTGTTCCATCTATTTATGTGGAATTTTTAGTAATTTTCAGAAGTTCCAGACACTAATGCATCATGTCTGTGTTTGCAGGATGCTGTTCCACCAGAGCTGGTCCATGTTTTGCAGAACTCAAAGGACCTTTTGCTTCAAAAATTATTTCCTCTAACAGAAAAGAACCAAAATAACATCAAAAGCCAGAACAGAGCACCTGTTGTCACAGTGGTGTCCAAGTTCAAGGTACATCCCATTCAGGTTCCTGCTTTCCACTGCTGCCTTCGTGACTAGATGAGAAAACAGGAGTTGGATGAGGATCAGTAAATGATGTAAAAAGGAAACAACTGTAAAACAGAAACAGCTTCACACTCCTGGTATTGGCTGGGTCTTAACTCACTCTGATTGTACTTTTTACAGCTGGGCCTCTGCCTTTTTGAGGCTGCTTCTTACCTGTTCCTCTTGAGTGACTCCTGTCCATGGATGGCTCTGCTATAATTTTGTAAACTTTCTGAATTTACCATCAACAATTTGATAAAAGCATCCATAGATGGGTTTTTTGCTCAAGTTGTCCTTATAGAAGGTCTCTAACACTGAGTCAGTAAGGCCAGCCTTGCCAAAAGCAGCTTCCTGGGTTGGCTGGAAGAGCCCTGATTAGCTGAACTCTGTGTGGAGGAGGAGCCCCTGCTGACCCCTGTGTTTGTTTGTGCAGAGCTCCCTCGAACATCTCATGCAGATTTTGAACAGGACCACACCACATTACATCCGCTGCATCAAGCCTAACGCGGACTGCAAGGCAATGACTTTCAAAAGAGAAGAGGTAACTTTTCCAAAGCCTTTCCTCACTGAGAAGCTTCCCAGAGACGTTGTGGGGCTTTGCATTGGGGGTCTCATGATCTTGAGTCACTTGCAAAGCTCCTATACAGCACATTTTGCAGTAGCTGCTTCTCCTTTGAGGCTTCAGAGATAAACATCCTTTCAGAATCAATGATGGTGCTTGGAAGCACAAAAGCTCTTCCTGTATGAGAAGTTCTCTTACAGAGCACTCCTGGGGTGTTTGGGGTGCTGCCCTCCCAGCCCTTAAACAGATGAAAGTGATCTGAGTGCTCAGCAGCCCTGGGCACACAAAACTTTGCTTGCTCCTGGAAGGCAGGACAAGTTAGATGGGATCAGCTGAGGAGCTTTGGGAGCAGAGCAACAGATGCTAAAGCTGCAACTAGAGACCCTCATGTGATGGGAAAACAAGCAGCTGGAGTGTTGCTGCCTTAACTTGAAACACTCATAGAATTTGCTGAGTGCACAAGAGTATTAAAATAATAGTGTGCAAATAGTATTAAAATACCACCACTGGCTTTTCACTTGCTGCTGCATCTGGTCAGTCAGGGTGTGGATGCCACAAGGAGCAGCTCCCACAGTGTCACCCAAACCATCTCAATTTGTGCCTCAGGTTCTCAGCCAGCTTCAGGCTTGTGGAATAGTGGAAGCCATCACCATCAGTGCAGCAGGATTCCCTGTCAGGTGAGTCCAAACCTCTTGAGCATAATCCATTTCTATAGCAATTAGTGGCATATTAGTTATTCAGAAGAGCAGGAAACCCAAATATTTTGCAGTTTGTTTTAGACCTTAAAACTACTGACCCTTTCCAAGCTGTCTGAGAGCTCAGTGTACCTTTCCAGTCTGAGAAGCTGGGGAGGAGATGTTTTGATGTGGACTATTATGTACTAAAACTTTCCTAATGGCATGTGCCTTCACAGTACCATTTTTAGCAATTAACATTAAATTATAAATGGCATTTACCTCAGTGTAGTCATCTCAGAGTTGAGCATCTCATCACAGCCACTCACCTTGCTGGGTTTTCTTGACCACCTTTGGAGGATGCCTGAGACAGTCACGTTTCTGACAGCTCAGCATTGATGGGGGGAAGCCCATCATTATCACATCCGGTCTTTGCTACAGGCAAAAGTCAGTCTGGCTTTTTAGGGCATCAGTCTGTTTGCAGTCCATGCACGGGATCTGGGAGGCCAATCTGCAGTTTTTACCCCCAAAGGATAAGTTATTTGCCACAGCAGTGACACTTGTCTGGAATTTACTGTATGTTTGTCTGTCAGGATCCCTTTCCAAAGCTTCACTGAGCGCTATGAAATACTGAGGATGTCCTGGGGGTCCAGTAAAAAAAGAATGTGTGATAAAAGCAACTCTCACACTGCTGAGGAAAAAGGTATGTTTCTGCAGGTAAACCCTCTGCCAGCAAGTAAAATTATCATTGCAGCAATTTGATACTGCATAGATCAGATGATTACTGTATTCAGCATAAGGGACACCATTGCTCTCAAAATATTTCTCTAATTTATCACCAGCTGCAGTTTCTAATTTGCCTAATGCTTATAGCAGGCTCTTCTTAAAATCTTTCCTCTTACTGCTGGTTTTCTGTGTTCCTCTTGGGTGGAACAATTACAGTTAGGATGGTGTCTGGGGTTCCCCCCACCCAGTATCATTCGAGTTAGAGTTGGTTCTTTAGCAGACTTGAAAGCTTCTTACCTTTTGGCTTATATTCCTTCTCCTTCCTTTCTTTTTCCCCCACCTTGTTTCCTTGCTGAATCACTGACCTTCCAGCTTACCTGGATTCTGCTGCCTCTTCCACCTTTTGCAAACTTCTCTTTTTCTAAGCAAGAGGGAGGATGGACTTTAAAAAACACAATCCTGTGTACAAGGTAATGCCCTTGCTATGAACCCTTGAAAGGAGGAGTTCATTGAAGGTTCCTGCAACCCCCTTCTCTCCCCCAAATTAATCCCATCTTCACCCAGTGTGTCGGTTCAATCATCAGTAGCTGTGTCAAGCAGGACCAGTAAATACCAGCCTATTCAGATAAGTAAAATGGCTGGAAATCCATTCACCAGGTGGAAATGGAGTGAAGGAAGGAAGTACAGGCTGGAAAATTACTTACACACTGTATCTTTCCCCCTCAATTACAAACCCATTAGCTGGTAAGCCTCTTTGTGATAGGTTTTTAGACCTTTTTATCTTTAGGGGGTAATAAGCTGGAAACAAAGCAAAACAATTTCCCAAACATGGGGATAAGCTTTTGGTTCCCTTATCAGCCCAGCCCCATGAACACCATCAGAGTCACCAGATGTCTTCCTGTAAGCAAGAATTGCTCCCATTTGCTTTCAGTACCTTAAAATGCTCTCATCTCCTTAGAAATATTTATAGCAGAAAAGCAAACAGTATCCAGGATGGAATCATACAAAGCCCATTGCAGGAGCTCCTGCAGCATTGCCTTGAACAACACAAGGACAGGTCTGAATTAGGTCCATTTCCACTTGGATTCATCTGGCTAACCTGTTTGTCTCATAATGTGAAAAGTTGTGCACTGTGTCCCAGAAATGGTTTTAATAACCTCTAATTGCTGCAATAAATTCCTGCTTAGTACATGACCCTGTAGCTGCTTCTGATGCCCTGGGAAAGCTGTAGAATTGTGTAGGGGTTGATTTTCCCTTCTGCACTTTTCAGTACATTAAGGCTATGAGCCCAATTCTTTGCTTTTTGTTCTGTTTCCACAGCTTTGAGTATTTCCTCAGTTTCTTGGGACTGAGCTGCTCTATCTCTTCTTAACTGCACTGCTGTTGCTTTCTGATGTTTCCACGTGGGATGCTTTAACAGTGAGAGAGCAGCTGAGCCCTCCCTATGCCTGTTTCAGTCTAGATCTACCTGAAATGACATTTGGTACCTGTGGATAATGGAGGTTATAACAGAGGTGATGAGACAGCACCCAACTACCTCCCAGTTAAAACACCCCACACTGGTTTCCTAGTTGCTGGCACCCAGTGAAATTTGTGCTGTCACCTTTTATCCTTAAACACAGTGAGATCCAGTGCTGTCAGCCATCACCTCCTCTCCTCTTGCTGGAGGCTTTCCCCCTCTGAATAGCCAAGAAATCTCAGTGTAAAGACAATTCCTTGGCTCTCGTTTCCAAGTCTGGTGTCACCTCCTCCTCAATGCTTCATTTCCAGGCAAGACTCCGGTGATGGATGAAGACAAAGCCTCACGTTCTGCTGTGCTTGAGATCCTTCAGAATGTTGTTCCAGGTCAAACCACGGAGCAAACAGGGGATGGAGCAGAAGCCCCCTCAGTGTACTGTGGTAAAACCAAAGTATTCCTGGCCAGTTCTGTGGTAAGTTGGCTGACAGTTCTGAAGCTCACCTGCCTAATGGGCATCTGGCACAGAGATCACCAGGGTGGGGACAATACTCCTGCCATGCCAGTGTGACCAGAATTGGGCCTTTTCCTTCAAATTATTCAGCTAACTCAAGCATCCATCAGAACCCAGCTCCCAGAAGCACTTGGTTTAATGGCCTCTGTATTCCAACAGACAAGGAGCTGCACTTGTGTCTAGAACTGTCAGGATCCTCCCAATTCCAGAAAAAGATTACAGCTTTCCTTACCTTCAGCTGACAGATTTGGCTACTCCAACTGGCCTATGCAGCTTCCTTGGGAAAAGATAAAGGAGACAAAGGCACGTTTGCCAAGCTTGCAGGATGCAGCCATGGAAGAACCCCCTTCAGAGGAGCTGGTTTTAAGCCAGCTGCTACTGTGACTTTGGGAGGCTTCAATTTCCAAGCCCAAATACTTACATTTTTGTTTACATGTTATCTAATAAGCACTAATGAAGTGCTGTCGCTTCTAAAACTTAATCCAGCAGTTGTGGGACACTGGAATGAGGATGTGGGTCTGAGACAAACACCAAGGGGCTGTAGAAAAGGGAAGAGCTGTGAGCACAACCCAGTCCCTGAGTATTAACTCCAAGCTCCTGTCCCCCATGCAGCTGGAGCTCCTGGAAGCCAGGAGAGCAGAGGTGTTCAATGAGAAAGCATTTTGCATTCAGTGTTGCTGGAGAAGATTTAAACAGAGGAAATTAGCAAAGGAGAAACGGTCTGCAACTGTCATCCAAGCAGGTAACTCTTTAAGGGTGTGGCTGAAATAACAGAACAAGTAGCATTTCCAGTTACATTGGGTGATTAAAGGAGTGGTTAAGTGTCACTGTGTGCAAGAGCTCCTGAGATTGTACTCAGATTTCTTTCCACTGAATCCTCAGCTGTTCGTTCGTGGTTGGCCAAGAATCGCTTCCGAAGGATGCGCAGGGCTGCCAGTGTCATCAAACAGGGCTGGAGGGAATGGAAGGTGAGTGTGGTGGGACAGGAAAGCACTGAAATGGAGTCACTGAGGCTTTGCTTTTGAGGAACAATCTCCCTCTTAGTAGTTGCTACTCTGCCCCAACTACAAAACCAGCACTGTCAGTGCTCTATTGCACTCTTCTCCAGCTGAAGACCAGATGAAGGATACCAGTCCTGTACATCTGCTTCTACTTTATTCTGCAGAACCACCTCATCCTTTACCTTCATGGGAGTGCCCCAAAGGGTGTGCTGTCCTTTCAGAGTCCCTCCTTTTCAGACTCTTAGTTCTGCAGTTTTAAATTCTGTTCAGGATGTCTGAGAACCTTGTTGCATGTCGTTCTGCATCTCTCCATCAGGCAAAAATGGCTGCGTTGGCAGCATCAGAACTGGATGAAGGAGAAGGAAAAGAATTCTCAGCTCCTGGAGCTCCGGTGATCCCAGCCAAACCACCCTATTCTTTGGACACAACGTGGCCTCTGCAGGCCATTGTCCAGTTCTGGCCCCTGGGCCTTGTGCTGGCTGCTGCCCCTGTCAGTGTCACGGGGCCTCGCAGGGACCTGGCCCTGCTGGGCTGCCTCAGGGGGCTCCAGGACAGCGGCTGCTCCAAGCTGGACAGCTCTTCCCTGGGCTGTGGCATCGCTTCTGTCAGAGCTCTCCCACAGGTAACAACCTCACACACCCCACTCACAGCACAGGGAGGCTGCCTCCACTTCAGGAATGCTCCTGGATACCATTTCCTACCAAGGAGCCACAGCCACTGGCTGCCCTCAGAGACTGCACATTGTTACAAACCACTATGGGGCTTTTGTTGGGAACTTTTTTGAGGCTGCATAAAATGGGTGCAAGAACTGGTCACAGTTACTGCAGGCAGGCAGGAGCAGTGGCAAGTTCAGTACTAAATACTCTAATCTCCAGAGGTTAAGCTAATTTCAGTCCAAATTCCAGTGGTGGTACTCACTTCTTTTAAATCCCCTGAAGGTCCTCCCTGTCCTCACAGTCACTAGTTGCTCACATACTCAAGCCCTAAGCACAAATAACAAAATCAGCTCAGTGCCTGCCAAACCCCGCAGCTGACCTCTTCACCTCTTTTCCTTGCAGGGCTCTGTCAAGTTCCACTGCAGGAAGTCCCCCCTGCATTATGCCAACGTCAGCCCTGAGAGGGATGCCAGTTCCATCACAGGATTCAACCAGATTTTGCTGGACAGAAAGGAACTCCTGCCAACATAGGCCCTGCCCCCTGCACACCTTTGCCTCCAGGGAAGGGCTCTCTGCAAGCTGCTGCTTTCAAATCACTCAACATCCGGATCTGCTGCTACCTCAGAGCTTTCACCTCGATGCCTTGCACGTATAATACAATGCAATATAACAGACATCAAATTTAGGAGCTGTGGGGGCCATTCCTCCACACGTTACAGGAAATATCAGCACTAAGAGAACAATCAATTAAATCAGATCAGGTGCTTTAAGCAATAAATACTTGAACTGAATGCTGCTGGCACTACCTGGAGAAACAAGAGGCTGGTCATGAGAGAGCAAATAATGCAAATATTCCTGATTCCTGCTGGATTCTCAGAGGTACAACCCTCCTGAATGACCACCAGTGTTCCCTAACACTGGAACACTTCTGACTGAGGGAGGGAATGAGGAGCAGCCAATGCAACAATAAGGGCAGATGTCTCAGGGAAAAGCAAGACTTGGTTCTTGCTTTTTTATCTCTATGACCAAAACACGAACTCTCACAGCTGCCCAGCTCTCTCAGAGCTCCACAAACAGCACTAACCTGCCAAGGGTCTCATCAAAGAGAGTCTGTACCGTCCTTTTGTTGCTCATGGGGCTTGAAAATGTTCAGCTCCTCTGTGTATGTTATTTTAAATAAACTGCTCAATGCCTTGTCAAGGTGTCTGGCCATCCCCAACAACATTTAGTGAACAAAAACATTTCAGAGTATTTGTGGATTAAAATAAATGCAAATGTATTTAATATTGCCACTGTGAAGCAGCATTTCCCATAGCTGCCAGTATTTCTGTACCAACACAAAGCAAGTCCACAGAGTGTCAACTTCAATCCCCAGTGTCTGTCACTGTTTGTCACTCTAAATCGAAATCAGAGTACTGACATCCATGGGCAAAGTGACCAGACCCCGAGGGAAGACACAGAATGGAGCAGCTCTGTGGCACAGGCTGCTCCCCAGTCCCAACGAATTCTCAAGGACAGAAACATTCCCAAAGCAGCTCATTCAGGAAGAATGTTCTCCTTCTCGGGAGGCTCCACAATCCTCAAGCAGCAATCTGCAAACTCCACAAACAAGGGCTCCTGCATGAACCGCCTCATGAGGGAGCTTTTGTCTTCTGCCTGGTCGATGGTCAGGAGCAGCTGCCGGAGGTGTGGGTTCAGGAGCAAATCTTTCAGTTCTTCTGATTCCCCTTTAGACAGAAAAAAACCCAAAGCAGTTCTGATCTCAGTTACAAACCAACTTAAGACCTCCGTTACTTTGCAAATAAGCTCTCAGAGGGACTGTGGGAAGGCCATGCAGCTGGTATTTAACTCTTTAAGGCTTTACAATGAGCGGGAGTTAACTCCTGGGAACCGGGCGCGTTCCTGCTCGCAGCCCCCACACCCGCGTTCCCCACACTCACCTAAAAGCTTGAGTTTCTGCAGCGGGACGCGGTCCTGCTCGTCCTCCTCGCCCAGGATGTCCTGCAGGGACCAGGGGCTGTGTGCGGGGCCCGGCGGGGCTGCGGGAGGGCCCTGCTCCTGCTCCTTGTCCCTGTCCCGGCTGGGACAGCGCTCTGCGGGCACACGGGGAGTCAGCCCCGGGCCATGCCGGGCCATCCTGCCCCATCCCAGCCCCTCCTGCCCCCTCCCGGCCCATCCCGGCCCGGTACTCACCGCGGTGGGTCCGGCAGCACCGCACGGAGCAGCTGCGGGAGACACGAGTCAGACGGGCCCGGGGAGGGCCCCGCACACCGAGCCCGAACACCGGGCCCCTCACTGAGCCCTCACACCGAGCCCTCACATCGCAACCTCACACCGGGCCTTCACACCGAGCCCCAACACCGCCCGGAGCCCCCTCCCAGCCCCGTCCCCGGCTCACTATGGGGCAGCACAGCGAGGACAGCGGTACGAGCCCCCTCCCAGCCCCGTCCCCGGCTCACTATGGGGCAGCACAGCGAGGACAGCGGTACGAGCCCACTCCCAGCCCGATCCCCGGCTCACTATGGGGCAGCACAGCGAGGACAGCGGTACGAGCCCCCTCCCAGCCCCATCCCCGGCTCACTATGGGGCAGCACAGCGAGGACAGCGGTACGAGCCCCTCTCCCCGCACTCCCCACACGCCGCCGCCCTCATGGCCGCTCCCGCGTCCCCAGCCAGGGGCGATGATCGAGCGCCGAGCGCCTCCAGCCAGGAGCGCTAATCCATCGCCGAGCGGCCGTCGTGGAGGAGTAGAGAGAGAAAAAGATAGATATAGATAAAGGTATAGGTATAGATATAGATAAAGGTATAGGTATAGATATATAGATAGATATAGGTATAGATATATAGATAGATATAGGTATAGGTATAGATATAAAGATATATCGATATAGAGAGATCTATAGAAATAACTATAGATATATAGAGATCTATAAATATCTACATAGATATCTATAGAGATATATATAGATCTATCTATATATAGAGATAACTGTAGATATCTATATATAAATATAGAGATCTATAGAGTGATAACTATGGAGATCTATATAGATATCTATAGAGTGATAACTAGAGATATCTATAGAGATCTATAGATATATGGAGAGATATATAGAGATAACTGTAGATATCTATATATATAAATATAGAGATCTATAGAGTGATAACTATAAAGATCTATAGATATAGACAGATCTAGAGAGAGATAACTATAGTTATATACAGAGAGATATCTATAGGTATATATCTAGAGAGAGATCTAGAGACATAACTATAGAGATATAGAGATCTATGTGTCTATATATAAATATCTATAGATCTATATGAGAGATCATAGATATATAGAGAGATATCTTTACAGATACATAGAGAAGTATCTACAAGTATACAGAGAGATGTAGCCCAGAGGTAGAGAGAGATCTACAGATGTATAGAGAGGTATGTCTGCAGATATATAGGGAAATACAATACATGTATAGATATATATAGATATGTAGAGAGATATCTATATGGGGAGAGAGAGATGTATAGAGAGAGAGAGATACATAGAGATTCAAAGATATAGATAGGTATAGATATTAGATATATACAGACAGTTCAAGACAGATATATACAGACACATAGATATATATATTGATATCTCTGCCAGGGACAGGGACACACAGAGTGTTCTGCTCCTGACCTGCCACCTTGCCCTGTCAATATGGAAAGGTTCGAAATGGCACCATATAGCAAATATCACACCATAAGCTCATCTTCTCCATCTGCCCCGTGGAAGTTCTGGTTGAACCTCCTGGTGTTCAGTTTAGGGTGAAATACAGTTGTTCAGGCTCCAGCCAGGCACTCCTTGGGCTGGGAGTGGTGGAATTCCCAGCAAACCCTGAGAGAGCAGCAGTGCTCTGAAGGGAAAAAAATGGAGAAAAAAACTTACCTTGCCTGAGTTACATTATTCATTTAAATAATTCATTTTAATTCTGTGTCACTTAGTGCAATCCATTTCCTTAAATGTCTGGATTTTAATTCAGACAGAAGAAATTCCCCTGGAGTTCTTCAAAGTGAAGCAGAACAGGAGAGGGGTCTGACAGCAATAAAGGAAACCACTGAGCATCACCTCGGTTAATTTCCTCTTTCTTAAATCAGTGGGTGAACACATTTCTAACCCAAAATGTGTCTTTTCTCATACCTGCTCAGCATCAGCGTAATGAGTTTTTCCCCTAGTTCAGTTAAACCTTCTGAAGTGGGGAAAGAACAACAAAGCAAAGAAACTGGAAATAAATCCCTGGAAAGTCCAACCTGTGCAGGAAGGGCTGACTTGGGTTGGACTGTGGCTGTGATGAATGTGAGAACGTCATCACTGTGTGGATTCTGGATGTCATTTTATTGAGGTGCATTGATGAAATGCCACAGAGCAGCAGCTGAGCACACTGGAAAAGCAGCAAGATGAGCTGATCTCAGCAGATCTGTTAAAACCAGGTTTCTGGTTTGGGCAAGAGGAAAAAAACCTGGCTTGGTTCAGGCAAGACATCAGAAATTTAAACACTGAGAGTCTTCTAGAAAATACACCCGTGTAACTAGGAATAAACATCCATGTCCAATGGGATCTGATAAAATTATACCCACTAAATAAATATTCAGCAGCCAACTTCTTTGAGAGAGAAGGGTTAAGACCTTTTTCTTTTACAAAATACTCAGTCTTGACATTTTTATTTTGTTTTGTACAGGAAATTTGACTGCAGTTCTGATCCTGAAGAATCCAGCTGAGGTTTTCACCTAGAACAGCACAGATTTCACAAGCCATGGACTCGAGTGTGCCCCTATAAACAGAAATATGAAAGGTGTAGCCACAGATGTCTCACAAAAACATGGAATTCAGCTACACACTGCAGTTAAAATTACACCAGCAAACCAGGGCTGAGTGCCCTGTTAATGCAGGTTCATCCAAAAGTCAAAGAGACAATTTGACTGAGTGTAAAGGAGAAGGTAAAATGACGATTTCCCCCAGATCACTGAGAATTTCCCAGCCATTTCCCTGCCTTCAAAGCCACACAAACCACACAACAGGGATGGGAGTCTGGCAGCAAAGCAAGCGCAGCAGCAGCCCATTTCCCAACGCAAAGTAAACAGGGCTAATGGAGTTATTTTTATCTCCAAGGAAAACAGCTCCCCCGTCCCCACCTGATGGCAGGACAAAGCAGGGGCACACACTGCCCTGCTTCCCCAGGGAGAGCTGCACACCAGCACAGTTACCCAGGGCTGAAGGCTTGGAGAGCCACACAGCTCCAGCCCCCCAGTCATGGCTGCCCCTGCTGCTTTCTGCACCCCAGCACCTCCCCGTCACTGGGTGCTGGAGCACCAGGCACGGGCAGGAATGGAACCACAGGATCCTTAAGGTTGGAAAAGACCTCTAAGATCGCCACATCCAACCACCCCAAGTGCCACACCCACATGTTTGTTTGACTCCCTCCGAATCCAGCATGATTTCAGAGCTGTCCCCGGCCCCACTGGCCAGGTCAGACACCCCAGCAGTGCTGCAGCAGGGCCAGGTCCCACCTAGATGTTCTCGATGGTGCAGGCTCGGACACGGTTGATGGAGAGGCACTTCAGAGCCTTGAGCTTAGCCCCCAGAGTTTTGAGTTTGAGGGTGTAGATGAGGGGGTTGCCCAGGCAGTTGATGGTTATCAGCATGGCCGTGCAGTTGCGGAAGATGTAGACGCCCGGGTAGAGGTCGATGTGGCACTGGTGGTTGGTGGCATCAAAGATGACCCCGGCAAAGAAAGGGGCGTAGGAGATCAGCGCCAGGAGCCAGATAAAGATGCTGGTTCTGGCCACCTGGATTTCAGCTGATTTGTAGGTGCCAGTGGCTTGTCCGCACGCCTTCATCCTCAGCTTCCTCTTCCTCAGGATGATGATGATTCCAAGGTAAGTGAACAGAGGTATAATGAAGGCCACCACGCAGTTGGGGATGGCGATGAAGATGAGGTAGTTGACGCAAAAGGGGCTGTAGAGGACCGAGACACTCTGTTCTGTGTGCAGGCAGTTCCACCCCATCAAGGGCAGGCAGCCCAAAAAGAAAGCAAGGACCCAGTTAATGAAAACCACGGCTATGGAGTGGTTTCTGGCAACCCTGAACCTCGTCCTCATGCTCTCAGCCACAGCCAGGTACCGTTCGACCCCGATGCTCACCAGGTTGTAGATGGTGGATAGAATGGACGTGGTGTACAAGGCGTAAGGCGCGAGCATGTCCTCGGATCCAAAGATTGTGATGTCAGGGTTGGTGATGAACAGCATGGAAATCCAAAAGCCAGAAAAGCTGCTGAAGAGATCAGAAACAGCCAAGTTGCAGAAGAGAATGGAGATGGGCTTGTGCAGGTCCTTCGTGGCCAGGCGGGTGAAGATGACGGTGCAGTTGAAGATCACGGATGCCACGTTGATGGTCAGCTGAGGGATGCCCAGGGCAAGGACTAGATAACGACTCCAGATGTTTGTGTAGTTAGCTGAGCAGTTTGGGAATCCATTCATGGTGGAAAATCCTTCTTTCAGCCCTTCAGGAGGTCGGCTTTGCTCATCCCATGCTGAAGAGACCACACCACACGAGAGCTGCTGCCACCTCGTTCTCCAGGTGCAGAATGAATCCTGACACGCAGCTTCTGCTCCCACATCATCATCATCATGACAGTGGATTAAACTTTAACCATGTGTGTTTTTAAATATTTGGGTTACCAACTCAGGGCATCGCCAATTACCGTGGAGTTGCTAGGACAGCCCAAACTGGAAAACACATTTGCTACCACACGGATGAGCTGCTGAGAACAACCTTTGTCAGGAGCAAAAAAAAGATCTCAAGAAGATGTATGATCACATCGGTAGTTTAAAAAAATTTTTAAGGGTATTTTAAAATGGAATGAATGTGAATTCTGCTTTAACTCACAAATAAATTAGAACATAAAGGATTAGAGAGCCAGGAAATGGAGAGCAGAATTCTGTGGGTTTGGAGGGGTGAGTGTGTGAATGACAGAGCTGAAATAAGAACACCAGTGTTGTGTCACCAGCCTGGCCCCCAACTCCTGCCCAAGCAGTTTGGAAAATGCCATTTTTCCACCTTAATTCCTAGATAAGAACGTAGCTAGACAACAACAGACATCAGTACTCATGCCTTTGCCACGGGATATTTTGTGTTTCTTTATGTGTGACTTGCACATTAATAAAACAACATCAATATCATTATATATTTTCTTTCAGTATCTTTTTAAAGGCAAACGATTTTTGAGAGCTAGACTTAAAAGACTTGAGACTTGGGGGAGATGAGAGCTAGACTTAAAACACTTGAGACTTGGGGGAGAAAAGCTCTCAGGACACACACGCTCTGCTCTCAGCAGAGGGCACTGCTGGAACAAAATACAGAGTTCAGAGCGAGCAGGGAGCTTCTGAACAGCAGAGCCCTTCAGGTGAGCAGGACAATATTCCCAGGGAAAGCCACGTGACGTCCAAATTTATTCTGAGTTAATTCACTTTTCACTGTTATCCTAACAAAGGATTAATTCCCATTAGTAGCCACTTTATACCATGATATTGCCAAGGAGCTGAGCTGAGTTTGTGGGCTTTCCACATTCAGCACTGACATCCGATCGTTGCAGCAGCAATTCCAGCTCTAGAGCTGGCAATGTGTGAGCTGAGATAGCTTACAACATAAGAAATTCAGGCTAAAATGTTGAGCTTACAAAGGAAAAGCCTAGGGATTCTTTTTTCCCCTGCTGAAGTGTATGAAGGTTCATTTTAGTGGCAGGAAATTATTCCATGCTAGAAAATACTTCATGCAGCAATAGGTGTTTCAGGGGGTCCCATAGAATTCAAAGAATGGTTATATAGGAGCAAGGGCTGAGAACTGATTCATCAAGCCTGTGGATGTGTTAACATCCCATAAAATATCCTTGTCCCAGATAAACCACCCTTTGTGCACCCCGTAACCCACCTCGGACAGCCCTGGCAGCCCAGCCCTGGTGTGAGGTTGCTGCTGAACAAGGGCTCCACTATTTCTGTCACCTCCTCACTGCCAATACCTCGAGTCAGCAAACCCTTTTAATAATCTGAAATGCTCTAGATATTCCTGAAAACGCTACTTGAAATTGTTCTAATTTGAAAATTTGGTGTTCAAGCACTGAACACTAAACAAAATGAGAGCAGAATGTAATTAAAATAACATCAAGTGGTATAAACAGATCTTCACAAAAGCTTTGTAATCTTGTTGCCCTAATAGAATTACATAAAAATCAGCATAATGTTGCTAGATTCAAGGAGACAATATTAGTGTGGAAACCGCTTTTTTTAGTGGGCTTTAACATGCAGAACCCCCCAGATTTGTGTATTCCAACCCTCTGGGATGCAGTTGGAGCTCTCAAAACCAGAAGAAAACCACTTTGAATTGAAAACACAGAGCCAGAGCAGCGACACAGCCAAACCTCTGCATGTCACAACCCCAATTCAAGGGTATTTTTCTACTCCAGTATTCCAGGAACTGTGTGATTTTCCTTTGTGCTTACCCTTGCTATACACCTGTGAGGAAACAGTGTTATCTACATCCTATAAACGGGAAAAGAACAATCACATTATTTGTTCAAGATCATGCAGAAGTTCGGAAAACTTAATCTGATCTCCAGTATCTCAGGCTGACACCTCAAACACTGGTTGTACCTTGCTGTTGGCAGCCTTTGATTTGTATTTATCTGGAGTTCACCTTGCACAACATTTTTTAGCTCTAGAATTGGTTTTATTTTAATGCTATGATTGGGTTTACATTTACATTTATTTATCCAAATATCCAAACTGGTATTGTTCTGATAACTGTCACGTGTAAGAAATGGCCTTACTGTGTAGAGAATATCAAAGTTCAGTAATATCCACGTGCTCACTCTCTCCAAGGGCATCATGATGCCTGCAAAGAAGAAACAGTCACGAAAGGGAGTAGTGTAAGCAAGGAGCCTATTTATCCAATTTATGTTTCAATTTATGCAGATTAAAGTCTTCCTTTTTGGAGAGGAAGACACAAATGGGATGTATGATCTCCTTCCAAGATTCTTGTGGGATGTTTGGAAAACAGAGAGCTTTACTCCTCCCCCACCCACCTTCTTGGAGGAATTTTTGCCTCACAGGTTTGGAGTTATCCAACATCCCAGCTCTGCTCCCGTGGCCCTCACCAGGCACATAAAGTGAAGATGATCATCAGGCATGTTCAGCACCATGTTACCTACAAGCTACAGAGTATTGGCCAGGATGGTCTGTTGCAAGGACATCCCCCCAGAGCAGACCCTTTCTCCCCTCTATGCAAAGCCAGAAAGAATGTCTGAGATGCCAAAACTGGTATTTTCATCTTTGGTGAACTTGCATTGTGCTGTCTAAAAGGAAACAAACAGCACTAAATACCTAAACCCAGGTGTATGGCAAACAAACCCTTCCACTGCTAACTGAGATGTGAAGAAGCCAGAAAACCTCTTATCCCTGCTCCTGACTATTCCATGGAAACGACCTTGTACTTGTTCCCAACAGAGCAGACTCAGGGAGAATCAGAGCCAGCCCACCTTTCATGTGGAAGATGAAGATTTTAATGTTTCTGACTCACCAAGAGCTCTGAAATCCCAGATTTCCTGTTCACTGGTGTGGGAGCTCTAATGGATAAAATGATGACACACAAGAAAATGAAGAGCACTCCGTGTGTTTCCTCATGCTGGAGGGTGGGGTTCCCAATCACCCATCCCTGGCCATGAAACTCATCCATGTTTTAGGTCTCTTGGAAGTGCTTCCCTCTCCCATTGCAGGGGCAATTCCTCCTGGGTCAGTCAGAACCAGGGTTTGGACCCAGGCCAGTCTGACCCTCACAACCCTTAGATCTTCCTTCTGAGGGCAACAACTCAGCCCAAAGAGCTGTGCCACAGCCTGGACTTTGGGGCCCTGATGCCTTTGTGCCCTGGATCCAGCCCTCATCCCTTCTGCTGGGACACAGGGGGTGCAGCCCCTCAGCTGGAAGGTTTGGGACAGCTCTGGCCTCCCTCCCCTCAGCACAGAGCAGGATCACTGGGCTCAGACACGTGAAAGCCTCGTTGGCCACCACGTCACCCCCTGAACTTCCCGTGAACCCTTGGTAGCAGCAGGATGATGCTTTCACATTCACAGGTTTCAGAACCCAGGCTGGGGGACATCTCCAAAATCTTTGTTGCTGTGGCTCTCAAGGCCACAAAATTAAGTGCAGTTTGCACTAGGTTTGATGTCCCCACCTGTCCTTACCTAGCTATGGACACAATGCAGTTATTCCACCAGGAGAATCCAGCCTGGAGTTCAGTGATGTGCTGTCCCCTCCCTGCCTAACTTTGTCTCTCACCTCTTCTGACCAAGATCCTCATGTGTCTTTAGGTCCAATGTCCAAAGGCATTTATGTAAAACCCACCCACAGTGCAATTCCTTTTGAAACTATTCCAAGGTGCAACAATGCCATGGAGAACTGATAACCAAGCACATGCCAGGTGAGTTTCTTTAGGAAAAAAATAAGGAGATCAAATCATGTCTGCCCTGCTTCTCTGGATTACAGGCTTTAGAAGGGAAGGGAAGGGAAGGGAACATCTTTTGCTGAGCGTGCCTTTACTTTCTAGCATGAATAAAAGCTTAGGTGACATGGCTGCAGTGCAATTTATTATCACTGTAATAGTGACAGGCTGGAAGGTTTAGAAAGGACCAAAAAGAAAAAAAAAAGAAAAAAGGAAGAAACCAAGAATCCTGATTTTCAAGATCAAAATTTCTAACCCTCAGAGCTTCAGCCCTGAGCAGGCTTTCAGAGAAACAAATAGAGTGGGAAAAGTCCCCCACGGGGCACTGGTTCGGGTCCCCACTGAGGACCATCCCCAGGGAGGAGAAAAGCCCCCGAGTGGAGTGTCTCATGGATACCCTGGGCAGCACCTGAGCCCTCCCTGCTGCCCTACGTGCTCTGAATGCACCTTGCTCCGGCAGCCCCGCCGGGACCTCGCGCTAGGAAGTTAAAAAATGCCACTAATTCCCTTATTGTTCCCGTCACTGCAGCAACTATTTATCTTATCACCATGTGCTAGGCAAATCATCCTCTGTGCAGGCTTTAACTGCCTAGTGCAGGATGGAAAAACACTACCCAGCAGATCTTCATTGTTGGGGGGGTTATTTATAGCCATCTTTTTTATGAATAAACGAGCAGCTCGTGAGTCAGCTGGACCGGAGTCACCGCAGGTCCGGAGCCCCCGCGACCCTGCTGCTGGCAGCACGGCCTTGCCCTGGGAGCTGCAGCTCTTGGGGAAGGCAGAAAGTGCTTTCTTGGCTCCTTATTTCTTAATTCAGCCCTTGCTGGATGACTCTGCATGCTCAGATCAGCTGGAACAGCATCGTCTCACTCCACCCACCCCTCCACGGAGAAGCAGCGCTGGGTCGGGCATTCTGCTCTTCTCCCACCCAACCCGGCACGGACAGAGAAGCATTTGGGGAAGGGGAAGAAGTTGTTCCACTCCCTCATTTGTTTTCTTCAGCTCTATCAAAATCCAGCCCCAAATTAAAAGGTGATGCAGTGCCTACAACAGAGGGAAAAGTAGTTGTGCCACTTTGCTGTTTGCTGAACGAGAAGTCTGAGCTGCCACTGAATGAGGGACACAGAATTAAAAAAATTACGTGGGAAAGGGCACAGAAAAAAAAATCTGTATATTTTATACTATAGTAGCAGAAGCAGAAAGTTAAGAGAAAGGATTATTAAAAAAAAAAATCATTATTTAATTAGGTAAGTAACGTGTTACGTCACCTAATAAACGTTTCCCAGGATCTCACAGAATTCCCATTTTGCAGTGCCACAAATCTCCTGCAATCCCAAGGAGCTGTTTGGAGGGTTGTGGGGTAGGGATGGGGGGGACTTGGGTAAGAAAACACCAGCCTTGACACAGGAATTAATCAAATGCCATGTGGGCTGTCAGGAAAAAAGCTCCCACTAAATAAAAACGTAGCATTTCAACAGCTGGTTACTAAACATGCACAGGTTGCAAAGTCTGGGTTATTCACTAAAGGCTTTGTGCCAGAGAGCCCCATTCCTTTTGCCATTCATTTGGGAGAATGAATTAATTTAGGCAAATCAGGAGCAGGGTAAATCTGGAGAAATTACAAAGGGGAGGAGTTCACCTTCCTGCTATGGCTTTCAGGTCTGTCCTGGAGTACTTACTCCAGTATAAAACTGAGAGCAGAAATATGATCACATCCTGAGGAGTCTAATCAATTCTGGTTTCAACACTGAGCCTGTTTAAAATAGAGAATGGAATTGCTGTTCCTTGCTCTGTTCTCTCTGCACATTCTCAAGACAGAGGCAGTAGGTAAGTCCTTGCCTGCTCTTTCTAACCCCATGTTAAGGTTACTCCTATTTCTGACTATCAGGACACACAGGACAGGCTCTCTGATTCTTCTGTATGGTAAATGAACAAGGACTTATTTATTTCTCTGCCTTTTATTATTTGTGGTCAAATATCAAGTATAGACTTTTCTCATGAATGAATGAGTGCTTTTGGGTGGTTTTTGGGGTTTTTTTTTTCCACCTTTAGAGATTCTATCTGCCTCCCTCCTCCAAGAAAAATCAATGAGGTTTGACTCGATCTCTATAGCTAATTGTAGATGTGCATTTATATCAAAACATAATTTCTTTATCCGTAAAACTTCCTAAAGCTTACACCAAATAGCTTGTTTTAGTTTTCCACTCCTACTGCTTGGCTGTTTATGATAGAAGGTGAAATTCTGCTGAGAGAGGATGAGCAATATGTCTTTGCTGCATCAGCCCAGCAGCCCCATCTATTTTTGCTCCCTGGGCACTATAAGTACACTGTGCACTTACTCAATTAAACAGCGATCTATAATTAGTATTGAAAAATGCAGAAGGCGTTTTTATGCTTCTGTTTAATCAGCAATGCTGTAACATTGAATAAATCCCCTTTCCTATGCAAATACAGGCACACAGCCTCAAAATTAAACACTGCAGTTCTTCAAAGTAATGAAGGGTCTATTGTTTGCACTAAAGTAGACCAGAGTGCATTAAGGAAAAGGGAGATACAATATTATCAGAGGTATCAGAGGGAAGCGCTTGCACCAAGGGCTGTTAAAGGGAGAGGGTTTTAAAGCAGATCAAGGTTCAGCTGCCGGATTTCAGGCAACAGAGCTGCTCCCAAAGTGCCTTAAGGAGCCCAGTCTGAGCACTGGGGCAACTGGGGGGGGTTCCCCTGTTTTTTTTCTCTGCTCTTAATTAATTCTCCAGGACTCAGTAGCTTGCCTTTTCCAGCTTCCTACCTGATAGTCCCAACACCTTCCCTCTTCTCCAGTCCCTATTTCGTGGGTGTTCTGTCTCCTGAGGGTTCCCACACGTGGGGCAGGGAAACAGAAACACAAAAAGAATCTTTGCTGTTCCAAAGTCTGCAATGAGTGTTTGCTTGGTATTGATTACTGACTGATTAACACTTTGCTAAATTTACTGCTCTATTAAGGGATATATTTAGGAAACTTGAATGCCTATCTAGAAAAGCTTTATGACTTTATTAGTGTTAATAATTAGTGCTTTAGCAGATGGAAGTAATTTAGGGGATGCATATAACATTTTGTGGGTGGGTTTTTTCCCCCCAATTCTGATTATTTCCATTTTTTTCCCTGAGTGTAGAGCCACAGTTACTAACACCAAAGAAACCTGCTCTCTCCACCTCCTTCTCCAAACCTTTCCTGAGGCACAGTCTTCACAGGATACGTTATACTAAATTAAAGACTACACATTTCAAGAAACCTCCCCTTCTGAGAATCAGCTGAAATTATTTCTTGTTATATTCAGAAGGTATCTTTTTTTAAAAAATAAGCATTTCCTTCTTATATTGTCCCTTTCCATAGCTAGTTTGAGTGAGATCCACTGCTCAGCTCATTTAACCTGCCTCCACCTGGGCTGTTTTAATCTGGGCAGCTCGTAACTCCCCACACTGAAATAGTCAAATGGCTGATTGCTAATCTTTCAAATTGCTTTCAGCCTTGACCTGTCCTAATATCAAAGCACCTGTGTTTTAAAATTACTACTAATAGTCCCTCCAGGGCTTTGTTCGTTATCCCTGTTCTCCAAGAGGGAAACTGGGGCACATTTGTACACCCACCTGCCCCAGGAAGAGAAATCATCTCCCTTAAACCTGTCCAGCCTCCCCTCCACTGACTTATCCGGGTCTCAGTATATTCCTTTAACAGCTGCTCTGATGAGCCTCAGAGGCTTGTTTGGTCCCTCTCAGAGCCCAGGGATCCTCTGGGGCTGGTGTTGGGCAGAAGAGAGGCAAAAGGTCTGCAACTCCCAGCAAGAACATTCCAAATTTTTTGAGAGAGGTTTTGTTAATGGTAGATTCAGTCTAGGGCCATTCAGAGAGCAGGAATATCCATCCATCCATCCATTCATCCATCCAGCAGCCCTGGGGTGGGGTTAGGGCAAGCTCCAGGTGTTACTGAGAACTAATTTTCTTTAAGAGGAATGGAATGAACCCCAGCACGTTTTAACCTTTTACTTTATCACAGAGCAGGGCTCAGCCATGAGGAGACAATCGCCCACAGTCCATGCTCTGGTGCTCCAAAAGATTGATGCATGATAGAACATGATTCCTCTAATTTTCTATATTTCTGCTCACATACTTTTAACTTTGAGGAACATAAAATTTACATAACCATGCGGACATTGACGTCAGCCTCAATTCTCACTCTGGGCCTTCCTCTGGGCCATTCACGCACAAAAGATACCTGATAGCTCTGCAAGCAGCATGAAAAGAAATGCTGTAACTTCTTCCACTTCCACTTCTAATGGGCCAGACTGCACACACGTTCATGGTTGTATTCCAAATCCACACTGGGGCTGGCAAAGTTGGGATGCTGGTGCACTTAGACACGCTGTGGGATGAAAAGTTGAGGTTTCAGGTCATTAAGGAACAAGAATAATAACAGCAGTATAAGGCCCAGACCAGAGAGAAAAGGCATGAAGTCATAGCTGCTTTAAGCAGTGATCCAGAGGTGCTCTAGAAAGTAGGAAATTGTCTGACTTTCCCTCTTTCCACCACTCTAACCCGACACAAGAGTAAATAGAGCAGACAAGCTACCACTGACATTATCCCAAAGCTGTTCATCTATTGCAGTGCAGACAGGCTTTTTTCCCCAAGTTTGGGTCTTTATGCGAGGTTTGTTGCTTAGGGCTCCCTTCTCCTCCTCACTTGCAGCCGTTCAAGCTGCCAGAAGAGATGGAAAGGTTTCTCTGAGCCTGCCTGCCACGATGCACACACATCCAGGACCGTCAGATCCCCTGGGTACAAGGGATTAAAGCAGTCACAAGACAGTAGGAGAGTCATATATGGGATTTCTCACATTCCTGCAGCCTGCCAGTTGTGACATTAAGATATATCTGTGTTGCACAACTGGATGACTTTGTGTCAGACCAGGAATGCCTTAAGCCTCTTCCCAGCAGCCTGCACGAGCTTCTAAAGGATATGTGCTGTGCACACATGTCTTGCTGTGATCCACATTCATCTCAGATCCTGCCTTTCCCATGGAAGGGCTTTAGGGCCACCTCTGCTGTCTCCATCACATATGAACCCCACAGCTGCCCCCACCCACCCACCCCATCCATGAGGATGAATCCTGCTTTGTTCCATCCATGCTGTGCCTAAGGCAGCCCATGTGCATGAGATGCCTTGAGAGGCATCAAAGTTCCTGAGCAGGCAGGTTTTTCACTCAGCTGACACATCCAAGGGCATCCCAGCTCCTGCTCCAACCTCACTGTTCCCTGCCTTGCAGCCTGTTCCTGATGACACACAAGCAGTGGGCAGTTTTCCAAGGACACAGTCACTAATGCTGCATTTGGGGATCAGCCTGACTAGCAGGAGAACACTCCAGAGTCATCAGTTTGTGTGGCCATGCTGGAGCTGACTCCGTGCAGAGCTGCAGTGTGCTGCATCACCTCATCTTTCAGCAGCATCCAAGATTCCAGGGCTCTCTCCTGCTGCCCTTCAGCTCTGGGGGAAGGACAGGAGCGTGGCAGAAGCCACACACAGCAGCCATATGCAGGTGACAAGTGACATTACCTCAGCTTTAGAAATACTCTCTCCTGTAGCAAAAGTATCAGCATAAGAATTGGGATACCCCTTTTATGCTGCACTGAGGAAAACTGGCCCCGTGGTTGCTCCTGGCTCCTGCATGAGATGGTTAAGGCTGGAAGCAGAAGAGCATTTTCAGAGTCAGGTGCTGCTTTGAGACACCTTTCTCTCAGCATGAGCCTTTGGGTCTTCAAGACACGCTGCAAAGTCTGTCTCCACAGGAACAGGCTCCTTTCCCTGTCTATGACACTGCAGGAGATGCCTTATTATCTTGCAAAATATATTTAATGGACTCTTATTAGATTTTTAGTCATATTTTTAGCCATTAGATCAGTCAGCATAAACTCAGCATAGAAGACTGCAAAAGGACAGTAAAGCCACAAAGTGATTTGTTTGAATTCAACTTTAAAAATACTCCTAAAAAAAAAATCTGAATTGTATCTTTATTAAACAAAGCAAGGCAAAATCCCTCACAGAAGCAAATCACCTTAGCCCCGGATACTCATTTTTTGTTAAAGCCCAGCTTCTGTCTTTGTACAGGCCATTTCTGAGGACACAGATCTATGGCAGAGGCTACACCAGGATCACAGGTCACAGCTAAAAACACTCTCCTGGCTCTGGCACAAGGGAAGTAGTTTGCAGATGTTAATAAGACTGAAGCCTTCAGTCTCTGGGTTTTCCTTTGGTTTAGATGTGCCACAGGCAGAGATTTCTCTGAGCCAGTGATTTATGTGTACGTGTGCATGTTCTAAACGCTGTGCTCAAATCAGATGTGGTGACTTGCAGTGCTTCACCACTACAATAAAGCTTCTTTTCAAGGCTAACCTCCCTTGAAATACCTTGGGATGTACATGCATAAAGGTGTGCATCATTATGAAAAACAAGATTCCAGGTGAAAGTGAAGAGAAGAGCAATGGGTGATCACAAACACGTTTTATCCTGCTTAGGATGCACAAATTGAGGAGTAAACTTTTGGAACTGATTTTGTCTGTCAAAGTGGCTGACTGGGGCTTCCTGAGGGTGTGTAATACTTAAGAATGTATAAATAGACTTATGTATAGGCACTCAGTTTGTGCTCAGCAATCTCATTAATTAGACACACTTAGATAACAATTGCTCTTAAGTTGTTTTGTCTTTTGTGCTAAAAATAGTAAGTTTCACAAAGCCAGCTAAAAATAGGATGAGCCCAACACAACCCAAAGCTAAAAATACATCACGTGCAAAAGCAGCTTTTGCCCTTTTCACAAAAAATGCTGCAAGGATGAAGGTGGATTTTGGGGATGGATTTGAAAACCATGAATAAGAGAGCAGTAAAGGAGAGCTGTGGCACCGAGGGCAGCCTGGGCTCTCTGAAAGGCAGCAGGGCAGTGGGAGCACTGATCCCTGTGTCCCAGGGAACAGGGAATGGTCAGCCAGGATGTGGCTAAAAGGGTGACAAGAGGCTAAAGGGACAAACAAAGGAGTCAGTCAGTGAAAGGGAGAAGGGATTTCAACTATAAAGCAGTGCAGGATATTCTTACTGTCCCACTACGTCGGGCTGCTCGTGGCATAAAGGTCATTCACACTCCAAGAGATTAAACACAGCTAATAAAAACGGCTGTCAAATGGAAAATTCATAATTTTCAGCCACTCTGTCAGAGGGGCAAAAGCTGTTCTAGTGGCTTTTCTGTGCCTGTGAGCAGGTGTTTTCAGGCAGGCTGAGCACACCTGTGCCATGGCACCGGCTCGGAGGAGACTGCGCTTGCAGGCAGCAGCTCTGCAGGTCCAAGTAGGGCAGCACACAGGCAGCAAGTGGGACAAAGTAGATTTAGGAACTTTTATGGAATTCAGGCAGTCTGAGCACGGTCCAAAGAGCTTAAGGGTCTTTTCCTAGATCACACAATAGCACCTTGGCAAGCTGCTCCCAGCCTGGGCCCCAGCCAGCAGCGCTGTCCATCCGGCTGCGTAAGTGAACAGGAGAGGGAGTTCTCAACTGGAGGAATTTTCTCCCGCAAGCTTCCAGACTAGGCTTGATAGTTAAAACAATTGAAAACGTTTACAATGAAATGAAAACAATACGTAATTGTATTGTTTTCCAGCTATTCCCAGTGCCAAGAAACAGCTTTGGTCAGGAAACCAGTTGTAAGTTTGACAAGGAAGAAACAGAGATAAGTAGGATTGCTCGCTTGCCAAGAGAGACTCCCTAAATTTAACTGTCCTGAACTTTGGGGAGGAAGAGGAGGCCTTCAGCCCAGTTCAGCCCTACTCTAAATTAAAGCCAGTAAAGCTGAGGTGACACCTATGGGGTTGTACATCACTGCTTCAATCAAGGATCCATAATACAATGGAAGAACGAGATAGAGCTGATAACATAGTAAATCCATATATATATAATCTATCTATCTATCTATCATATCTCTCTCTCTCTCACTGCAATGATTTCAGCACCTCAGCTACAAAAGCAAACAAAACCCCCACCCTATAACATTGAAACCCCCACTTTTTTCTGCAATAAAATAAACACCAGGAAGGAGAATGGGGGAGCTGAGGTTTGACTGAAGGAGCAGCCAGGTGAGAGGAGAGCAGGGTGGGATCTGACAGGTACCCAGGCCCTGAAAAAAAGGGGATCAGAGAAAGAGGGGTGAAAGATTTGGAAGCTGAAATGGTGGGAAGGTGAAGGCGAAGTTGTCAAGAGACGGCACAAAAGCTGGGTGAAGCAAGAACAGGAATTACAGATTATGAGAGAGCTATTTGAATGCTGTAAACACCAGGGAGGGAAAAGAATTGTTTAGGGTGGTTCAGTGATATTTCTAGGAGTGATGGGATGCAGATAAGCAAGTGGAAAATGTAAGCTATTCCACAGGAAACATTTCCTGACAGTGAAGGCTAATAGACTGTGGAACAGTCTCCCAAGGGAAGCGGCAGGAGCCGCTCAGACAATTAAAAGCAGACCAGACAACATACCTTGGGGCCTAATCAGGCCTGAGAGCACAGACAGCTGACTGGATGGGACAAATACCTTTCCTTCTTTCTTCAGAAATAAAGCCCTAAAGCTCAGGGGAAAAAAGAGCCATTGTCATGCAAGGTGGGGAGCAATCACACCTGACTGATAAAATCCAAAGGCAAATTTTCCTTGTAAGTGACTCAGGGGAAGGCACTGAAGTTCCTTCTGAGAAGTATCTGACACAAAAGATCCTGTTCTCCAATGTTCCATTACTGGCAACCAAAAAAAGTATCTAATTCACAATAAACATTAATTCACTGTTTGCTCAGGCTTTCTGTAATGTTTAATTAGCTCATTGTTTAAGGTTTAACAGCTTTAAGGCCCTTTTTCTTATGAAATGCTGAGTCGATATCCTGTTCCACTTCTCTGATACCATCCACCTCACTGAACCACAAATGAGATAAGGACTTGCTAGAAAACACAGACTGTTTGTTCACAAACACCAGGAATTCTGTGGAAACCTGGTGAAAATTGGGCACTAATTATTAGTTAGGATTCAAGAAAAGAAGGGCTGAATACTCCGGAGTGCTGGGTGTGAGGCAGCTGTAGCCACTGAGGGCTGGATTTTTTAAATCTTATTTTATTTTTACAGTCTTTTTCTTCCCTTCATCTCAATGCCATGGCCAAAAGATTTTCAGTGTGCTCATGGTGTCAGTCTATTAAAAAGTGATTGAAACCCCCAGCTTATTAAAGCACAGGCTGACCACTGAGCTGCCAAAAATACACCTGGAGTCGTTTAATGCATGCAAACACTGACACAGGGAACATAACCAGGCAGGGGAAGGTCTCCTTACCTGGTTCTTTAGGCATTTATTGATTAACACATCCATTAAGGCCCTTGGTGACATTGTGTGCTTGGAACCCCTGGCTCTGCTGTGTCCCAGCAGGGATGGGCCACTGCCTGTGCAAGCAGGCCTGGAAAAATGCAACCAGCAGTTTCAAAAAGTGAAGTTTAGAAGGCTGTAAAAAAAATAAAACCTTGTCAAAACCGATTTTTGGATAATTAAAAAATACTAGTGGAACAACAGCACAGAAATCCCTGCGGTTCTTCCAAGGCAAACTGACAACGTTGTTGACTTTTCTTCCCAGTATTAGTAAACACTTGGTAAACTACAAAGTGAGTCAACCTTATTTGTAGTTTTCACCATAAATTTAGCTTCTGTGAAAGAAAAACCGAAACTCTCCTTTTTCCAAGGTTGCATTAATTGCCACAAGCTTGCCCAAGTCTCTCTCTGTGCTGCGGTCACCCATTTTTACATCAAGGCTCTGTTTGTTACTTCTAAATCCTTAATGGATGGATGGATGTATTGCTGTGCTACTGATATCAAGATAAAAGTGTTCAAAGTCACCAGGAGCCTTCTAGCAGGTGTATTATAAATTACAAATTATGGTAATTACCAGCCTAATGACAGGACTCCTCCATAATAATCCTTAAAATCGATTTCCCATTTAGTGAAATGCCTATAATTTACCACTCATAAGAAAACAGAAGCTCTAGTGTTAATCATGATTATAAGAGGTTCTGAATTGTTAGGGATTGAAGTTCAGTAGTCTATGAGAACTATTCTTGTCAAGGTCCTTTTCAAGTTTAGAGCTCTCATAAAGAGCCACCAAAGCAACCTGTGACAACCAAAACAGTCCCTGCTTTCCTCACTGGATCAACACAGACTTCAGTTAAACCAGCTCTTTCCCTCTGAATTCTGCATTTCTTCTGACAAGGAAAAAGGAAAATTAAGATGTCCTGTTGAAAAACTTTGCAGCCATCTCTGTGGGATGGATCACAGCTGAGTTAGACTAAAGATCCTTCAGGTCTTTCAGGAGGTGAGATCCTTCATTTCTTAAAATTCCTTATTGCACCAAGTAACCTTTAAAATAGTTTCTGGAACAGTGAAATAAGTCCTCTTGCACAAGTGAATTTAAAAGTCTATGGAAGGTTGGCAAGTGCAGAACTGATGAAGGGAATTTAGTCTGACATTACATGTATTCAAATGTGGAACTTTTGCCTCAGGAAGGTGTGGAAGCCAAGGTTTGAAAATCAAATAATTCAGAACCCATCCAGAATCCTGATGATTCCTGCTAATGCTGTTTTGGGGGGAATGTTAACAGGTCTGAGCTGCTTCAATAAAGATCAGAAAGTCTAGAGAGGGCAGAGCTGTCCTCTGCAGGGTTTAGGATCCCTTCTGAGTTACTGGGTACCAGAACCCAGCCAGACTTGTTGCATAACTAAAGATTTCTCTACAGCTCAAGCCCTCACCTCTGCCAGCCCTCACTGCTTATTTATTTAAGGAATGAAACATCTCACCCCAAGAAAAATGGGCAGGAAAACCCAAGAAGTTCTCAAAACCACGTGCCCAGCCATCACCCTCTGAGCATCCCAAGCTGCCAATCCATTTCCCTGCTGATTATAGGGGCACAATTTGCACAGCTTTTCATTCATTTAATTTTGAACATGTTGGTTTTATTTCTTTTCTTTCCAGTGGGAAGCCACTGGTGTTACCGGTCCCAGAAGTGTGAACACCCCGAGTGTGAAGGTATTGTTAACCAAGTTATTTCTCCAACCACATTAGTGAGTCTTCTCTTGTTCAAAGGGGCTCTTGAGAGAACTAATGCAAAAATTCACACAACTCAGCATTAAATGCTGACTGACCATGTTTTAAAAGTGGTAACAGGATACCTGAGGGGGGTATTTTGAAGGTACCAGGGATTGTGGTGTTTTGTTTCAACCAAGGAAAAATGCTACAAATATAAAAATAACTCCCAATGTGCTCCAGAGGAAATGAGCCCTGCACCTTGGGGTGATGTCCCCGATTTCCCAAGCAAGAATATACTGGCTGGGTGGTTGGGCTTTGTGAAGGACTTGCTGTGCACAGACAAGAATTGTTTTCCTCCTGCTGAACCAGACCCTCAGCAATGGCACCTGACAGACGCCGCCTGCAAAGGAAACAGACAGTCACCCATCAACATTGTCACCAGAAATGTCGTCTATGACAAGAGCCTGAAGCCTCTGACTTTTGAGGGATATGATAGCAAAGGGTCTTCAAAGTGGAAGGTGGAAAATAATGGACACACAGGCAAGTAGTGCCCAATATTATGGGATTTATTTGTGCCTGCCCTTGGGAGCAGCCGTTCTCTTCTGTGTCCTGGGCAAGGTGCTGGGTGTCCCTGCTGCTGGGGGACGAGGAAGCACAGATAAGGTGTCACCTCTGTATTTCAGAAGGGAAACTTTCAGAACACTGCCTGACCTAAGACTTTCTGGGAAATTTGTGGGAATTACCAAGTTTTTGGGTTCTGGACAAGGCCCTTGAGCATCTCAGCAGAAGTTGTTCCTATAGATGTGCAGAAACAAAGATGTGTAGGGAATTCTAGCCCAAACAACATCTAGGACTGGGATGTGGGTGGACAGAGGGGTTCAGGACAACCCTTCTGGGCACAGTTATGTCATTTTCTGCTGAATTCATTTCTGGGCTTGCCCTTTCCAGCTCTTGCTTCTGCACAAGGAATTCTGCTGAAGGGAAATATAATCAGGGACAGTCATTCCACCAGTGGCTCACAGTGTGTGTGTGTCTTACCAGTTCTTTAAATAATGGGCTAAAATCTCTGATTTAAACCTGTTTTCTCTGCACACAGAAGTAATCTGAGTGTGTTGATCAGCTACTTATTGATTCAGTAAACAGTGAATCAGTGGAAAGTAATTTAGAACTGTTGCACTTCCTCCACCTTTCCTCACTAAGAGCGATGCTAATGATGATGCTTCAACAAAATTATGTCCAATTACTTCAGCTTGAAAAATAAATCTGTGGTCTATCTATTTTTAAACTGTCTTGAGGTGCTCTTAAAATCTTTGATGGGTTATTTGAACTGCCAAATTCTTAAAGTAGAAAGAAGCAAGTGGCAAATATTTCCTGATTTAAAGGAGAAAGGTGCTAGGGAGATTTTAACAGCCAGAGATTCTAGTTTAAAACACTGATATTGTGACAGACCAGGAGAAAAGGCACGTGTTCACTTTTCACTGATATATGGATTCATGAATTTCCTATTACAGAATGTCCCTTTTACACAAAAATTAGTATTTATAAGGATTGCTCAGAACTCTCCTCTACCCCAGCCGTGCATAACGAGTAGGGTTTTAATCTGGGCTTTTAAACGTTCTTCCTTCTGAGGGCAACCAATTCCTGTGCTAAATGAGAACAGCGCTGGGACAGTTATTGCCTAAATTACAGCTGCAATTAAAAGCTCCAGGTGAGATTAGACTGTCATTGTGTTCGGTGATGGGCAGATAGCAAAGGTCAGTGTCTCAAAGGTCTCACAAGCCAAACAAACAAAGCCCACAAAGATATGTGACTCATCCATTTACAGATAAAAAGGCAACGGAACTCAGTGACTCACCCAAGCTCCAAGTTCATTTGGAATTCAGAACAGAAATGAACTCTCTGGGGCTGCAATCCAGAATTCTCCTATGCAAAGAAAAGTGCTGTGTTCAATGGAGAGGTCTCAATAAGGAAGATTTAAACCCATATCTCAAATATAGCGAGGGAGTGATGGTGATGTCTGGCTAGAAGAGCATCTCCTAAGAACATTTTGTTTTGCTGTTACCAGCAGATCAAACATCACATTAAACAGATATAATGACTTAGATGCTCAGGCTTAAATTGCAGCAGTACTCTTAAATTATAACAGAATATCCATAGACCCTGCCTGAAAGAAATCTTACAGTGCAGATAAGAGGAGATTAAAACGATGGCTAAACCCCAGATAAACTGGGATCAAATATACCTTCAAGAATACTTTGACAGAGGGTGTTTTTCCAGGTGTCTTACACCTTCTGAAAGGTGTAAGAAGCTCTGACTCCCGAAGTCATAATGGTTATAATTCATTCCAAAATAAACTCAGCTATAATTTCATAGGAGTTCAGTTTCTGCAGAGTTGACTTTCTGGGACACTTGGTATGAAAAGCCAGGCCAGAAGTTGCAGACAGATTTGAACCTCTGCTCTCACATACTATCAATGTATGACCTGATTTTTTTTCTTTAAAACAACTGTTTTCCCCAGTTAAAGTAACACTGGACACAACCCCTAAAGTTGGAGGAGGAGGTCTGGCAAGAAAATACAAGGCAGTAGAATTCCATTTGCACTGGGGAGTCCCAAGCATGCAGCAAGGCACGCCAGGAGCGCAGCAATACATCCCTGGCTCAGAGCACAGCATAGATGGAGAGAAATACGCCATGGAGGTGGGTGAGACTGCTGGAGGGGGATGGATTTTACTCCAGAACTCTGCCTTTTAAAGGTACTGTTCACCAAAACTGCTGGCTGGGGCTCCTAGGGAAGTCTGATTGTGGGAATGGAGAAGGAGGACAAGTTGCTCAGTGAGCAGACCACCCAGGAGAACAGGCTGGTTTTGCTGGAAGCTCAGGGGTACATTGTTCTCCCACTGCTTCATTGCTGGGAAGCAACCACTGACCTGTGCAACCAAACCCCCAAATTCTCTTCAAGGCAAGACAAGTCACCAGTGCAGACACATAAGGACTGGTGGAAGGAAAGCACCCTCCTTTCCAACCACCACATGGAGATGTGCCTGTTCCACGCACAGCCTGGGAACTGGGGGCAGTGGAACACAGAGCACTTCACCTCGGGGAGGTGCCTGAAGTGATGCCATTGCTGATGGGGCAAGTTCCTAATTAAATAATTAACTAATTGCACAGTTGCTGCCCCAGGTCAGGGCTCAAGAGCTGCCTGTCCCCACCAGCAGCTCTGGCAGTGCAGGGACAGAGAAACCACAGTTCTACAAGGAGGAAAACGAGCAGGTAACTGGCCTTGACTTTGTGTTACAGCTGCACCTTGTCCACATAAGAGAAGATGTTCCAGATGTAACAGAAGCCAAGAAATACATGGATGGCTTAGCTGTGTTAGCCTTCTTTATAAAGGTAGGCACTCCAATTTTTAAATGTCCATCTCAAATCCACCAGAATTCTGGCTGAGTGACTGTTTATGTCAATATTACAGCAGCCCAAGATCTAACTCTCCCTGCCTTCTGCGGGCATTCTGCCAGCACTTAGTTCCTCTACCCTTTTCTACATCCTGCTGGCTGCTGGTTTTTACCCTTGTGGTTCTTTTCTGGTTTATCTACAATTAATTTAAAGCAACCAGTTGTTGAGAAATGCATGATGTGGAATCAAAGTATTTCCATTTCAGGTTGACGAAGAAAATAAGAATTATGCCACTCTATTAAACGAATTAGAGAATATTAAATACAAAGGTAAGACACTTGTGTCAGGGCTTTCACAAGCTGGGAGGGGTGGAAGGCACGTGCTGGGATGAGGCTGCAGGTAAATGTGACCAAACCCTGCAGCCACAAGTGTTATAAACAGCATTTCCCCACGGTTTGTTTAGGGCAAACAGCCCAGATTGATCCTCTGCCACTGAGTTCCCTTCTCCCACCTAAGGAAGACCTTGGGAGGTACTATCGCTATGATGGCTCCCTCACCACCCCTGACTGCTTCGAGGGTGTCATCTGGACAATATTTGAGAAGCCAGTGGAACTCAGTCTTGCCCAGGTGAGTCACAGAGGGCCACCCTGGAGGGTCTGCTCTGCCCCTGGGGCTGCCTGCCCACCCAGTGTGGCACAGACCCACCAGCTGCCCCACTGCCTTACTCCAAACACACACCCACTTGGCACTGGTCTAAATGCAGTCCCCAGTGCCAGCTGACTGACCCTGTTAAATCATCCCTCAAAAAATGGCAGGAAAGGGGAAGGAAGGGGAAATGACGATGTGAAAAGCAAGCCAAGAAAACCCCACAGGTAATTGCCCAGCTCAGCGCTCCGTCAGCACCACTTCCACTGCTGTCACCTGCTCACTCCCAAACCTCGTGGCTTCTCTCCCACTGGCAGGAGGCCAGAACAGAATTCCAAACCCAACCGCTGAGACTTGTCAGCATCAGCTTCGAGCAGCCCTTTCTTGACCTGTAGAGAGGAACAGGAGATTGAATCAGGAGTGCCTCGAAAACACTGATTGTCCAGAGATTGCACAGCCTGGCTGAGAGCCAGCACCTGGGTGTTAGCTCCTTGCTCAGGGTGTACTCACTGTGTACTCACAGGGTACTCACTCAGTCAGGCACAGCTCAGCATCACACAGAGCAGTAAATCTGACGCAAAGACAGAAATCCTCGTGCTCCTACCCTGTGTCACTGTGACATGATGGACACAGACGGGACTGGGTGTGTCAAGAGGGCTGGGGTAACCAGGTTCTTGAGGTGAACAGAGCCTTTGGCTCACACAGAAGGGAAGTCCCCCTGATCCCCAAGGCTGGCAGGAGTCATCTGCCAGTGACTTCCTGCAGGGTTTGATGCATCCATACGGTTCAAAACTGCAGGTGTGCCCCACCACCATTCCCAGGTGTCACAGGAGAAGGATTTAACACGCTGTCCTTTCCTTCCACGCCCGCAGCTCGCTCAGTTTGCAGCCCTGCACTTTGATGGGAAGAACTCGACGCAGATGATTGAGAATTTCCGGCCTGCTCAGCCCCTGCACGAGCGCAAGGTGTCCTGGTCCAGCGCCAGCATCCTCCTGCCCACAGCAAAGCTCCTGGCGCTGCTCCTGGCGCTCACGTACATCCTGAGCTCTCCTTCCCCATGAACATTGCTCACCTCAGTCAGCATTCTGCTCTTTGGGTTTTTTTATTTTATTTTTTTTGTTTTGTTACCGTTGCTCTCGTTGGTTCTTTGTATCAAGTAGCCTCTCTAACTACCAGCTCCAGAATCCTGTCTCAGTACAGAAGGTAACCTTGTCCTCCTCCAGACATTAACCAAGGACTGTGCTGCTCCTGTAGGAAATGAAACCCATTGCACTAAACCACCAGGATTCAAAGGAACTGTAAGGTAAAGTTATGAAGACTCAATCTGAAAATAAGCCAAAGCAAAACATTAGGATGGATGACTATCTGCAAGGCTGACTCCTGGAAGGACACTTGACCAGCTGCACAGAGGGCTTGCAGGAGGAATCTGTTCTTACGTGCCTGTGAAGGGGTTGGAGTATGTTTACATTCAACACTGCAATGTTGGCAGTAACATGTGGAGTAATTCCTATAACCCCACATTATCCTGCCTGAAGGTACAAAACAGAGCAAAGGAGAAACACCCACACACAACTGGGCAACATTGGGGTGATCCCACTGGGAGGGATCTGTGACAAACCTCATTTAACACAAAGTACCCCCCTCTTCCTTCAGAGCTTCTAAATTAATTTTAGATAAGGATCCTGGATTCTTTTCCCCTGATCTCCTGATTCTGGCTCTCAGGTTTCTCCATTATTTATTCATCCTTCTCTGGGATGCCAGGGCCAATATGATGTGCCTGAGGGAAACAGGGAAGCTCATCCCCATGGAGCAGTGGCACATCTGTGGGAATTCCCTCTCTTTGGAGGGCTGCATTTGAAACACGAGACTCTGATGATCCTTTATACAGTTTTTTTGCCTAATAAAATGGAACAGCTCAAAAAGTTGCTCTTTCTTATACATATATTTCTGTCATATATATATATATAATTTTTTAATAATAACATACCTGCAATATCCACTCATAGTGTTTCCAAGAAGACTGTGATTTGAACTGATGCCTTCAGATCTTATCCAATTACTTACAGAAATACACTGGTAAATGGGGTTTCCTTGTATTATAACATATTACAGCTTTTTTTAGAATTTTAGATTTTGGTCATACCAAAATAGGATTTCATATTAGCAGACTTGTATTTTTTTTTTTCTTCAGGGCAATGTTTGCAGAGATGACTTTATATTACAGTTATAAGACCATTTTCAGGAACATCCTGGCAGGGAGAGTAACCACAGCTCACCAAAGGACTAAAAACAGGGGGGGAAACTATTTTCATATTTATCAATCAATAATATAAGCTTTAAAAACACACATGGGAAAGCAAACCCACCTATTTAAGTTTAAAGGAATGATTAATACTTTAACTCTATTTTTATGTAACTGAGAAACTTTTGAGGAGCAAACATAAACAACATATTAAAGTTGATAAAGTTGAAAGAGACCTGTATTTTAATTGTCTGGAGTTTTTACTTCTTTCGTCCTTGCTGAAGGGCAATCTGTAAACACTCTTTCAGAACAGGAATGTGACTTTTTTTCTCCCCTGCTTTCTTCACAATATTTAGGGTTGGGTTTAGGGCTGGGCTTAGGGTTGGTTTGTATTTTTGGGGCAGGGAGTTGCAGTGCCTGGGGATGCCATTTATTGCTGGTGATAAACGATAAATCGGGGGCACTTTTCATTAGGCTGTGCCTCAGTTTATCCTGTAGATAGAAGCATTTACAGCCATTAATTAAGTGTGGGAGGATCTTCTTTACTATGAACTATGTTAAAACATTGCTAAGGGAAAGAAAATCTGCTGAGAAGAGGGTTATTCCTCCCTAAGTCCTCTCCTGCACCAGGAGAGGTGAACAAAACCCGATTAGACAAGTTTGCCTGAGTGACTCAATGTTGTGGCAATGAAGAACAGGGAAAGGCAGTGCTTGAGATCAGGCTGTCCTGTGCCAGAGTGTCCCCTTTGCCTCAAGTGACACGTTCTGTTCTGGGACAGGGCAGGATGGTGACAGGATCAGGGTTAATGCAGTTAATAAATACAAATCTCCAGAAAAAAAACTACTGCACTCAAAGAGCAGTAAAAGACAGGAAGGCTTCAAGTGGGACATTTGATTTGCTTTTGTGAAGATGGTTATGGAAAAGTAATTTGCTGTTCCACAGGTAGCTTCAGGTGCTGATTGTCAGGAATTCTGTCCATGCTATGCTTGGCATGAAACTCCTTATATTGTGAAGACACTAGGAAATGACAGTAACTCCTGAAGGACAAAGAGCCAGGCCAGGATAATACAGGAAAGGGTGGGGGAGGGAACAAAAGGATTTAGAAGGATCCAGAAAGAACATTATTTTCCCGTGTACAGAAAAGTTAGCACAGAACCTCACTAATCCATTTCACATATGCTGGAGCCAGAGCTGATGACTGCTTGTCTTCTGGGGCTGAACTTTGGAGTGCAAGAGAAAATGAAACCACTCTGGATACAAAAATTCACTGGAGATGCAAGTTTTGGGTTTAGAACAAAAGAGACAGGCAGAGGTTTTGTGGATGTGAACTAACTGGGGAGCCAGAGCAGCATTTGGGTGGCACAAAACCAGATGTCTCAAGTGATGGTGCTCAGGAGTGCAAAGACCAACACATTTGGGAGATTATCAAAGTGTGGATGCAGCTTTGCTTACGAGAGCTCTGACTTTGCTTTAGGGTTGTCACCTCTGCCACGGGAGAGCCCCTTCATGTGAACTGCATGGGGACTCACCAGATCAGTGTCTAAAAATACACTGAGCTGAGACTACAAAGGTTTGTAGAACACACCCAAAACTCTTTTCTAGAGCAGCCCATGATTTGGGGCACCCAGAGGAGGTGGGAGAGCTGAGGCAGCAGATCTGCCCCAGGAACACGAGCCCAGCGTCGCTCCTTCGTGACCACCAGGGACAGGGGGTGACACGAGGGGCAGGCACTAAAGAAATTCTCAATACAATATGTTTTCAGCAAAACATTTGCTCAGGAAGCAGAAAGAGACAAGGAAACCAAACCATTACTCACTGGAAATATATTTACATTATCCATGAAGAATTCTGCCAAACTTGGCGGCTCTGTTGTGCAGTCAGCTCCTCCTGTGACAAACACAGGCTCAGAATGCTCTTGTCTGTACAAAATCAATTTTCCTTGCCTGCTAGGAGAAGGGGAAAAAGCTTTTTGCTCTGTCCTTTCCTTCATGGCCCATCCAGAGGTAGATTTCACAGGGAAAACAGCACTTGCCAGCACAGCCAGCAGCCTCCCAGTTGAAAAGGTGTCACCCAGCAAATCCTTGTTAAATATCCATCCATCCATCCATCTGCAGTAAAAACCAAAAAGATCCAGAGAGGCCCCTTGAACTTCCCAGGCTGGTTTTAGAGTTTAATTCATGTGTTAACACCAGGAATTACCCCAACCACCTCTGGGCCAGAGACAGGGGGACATTGCCTGAGGCTGCACCTTGCCCAGGAGATACAGCCCAGGAGCAACACCACAAAATCACAGCTGGACTCTATGATCTTAAAGGTCTTTTGCAACTTAAATGGTTCTATTATTGTATCAATGACTCTATGAAAAATTATCACCCTTGGAGACAGGACGCTCTTTTTGCTAGAGTTAAAATTGGGCTTGATGATTTTCTTCCACCAAGCACTAAAATGAGATGGGATTTAAATGACAGAGGGACAAATGACCTGGGAACTCAGAGGTGGCTGTGGAAAATGTGGTATGTGGGAGAAAGTCACACAAATTGTATTAAAAAAAAAAAGGGAGTGTGGGTTTTACTGGGCGATTATTGCCTGCCTGTGGGAAAGGCAATAAAACTCCAGTGGGATGCACTGGATGGGTGAGGAAAGGGAAGCTGGTGGCCCAGCCTAAGGGGCTATTCCCATGGACACAGGGGATGAGGGGGCCACATTCCCATGGGATTCACCCCCAGGAAACATCCCAAACCCACCTCACTCACACGACGTGTCCCTCGCTGCTTATAGAGCCTTACAGAGTGTCTGCTTCAACTGCCATGAAAACATGAACTGAGGGGGAAAAAAAGGCAGGAAAAATATGAAAAGAAAGAGGTAAAAGAGAAGAATTCCCCCTGGGCACAGCAAAGGGGGCAGGCTCGGGGTTGGGCACCCCCAAAGCTCTGCTGGCTGCCAACCAACCCCTCAGAGTCCCACTCAGGCTGAGGGAGCTCCATCACCCTGGGGTCCCATCCCAGGGAATGATCTCCCCACCACAGGCAGGTGTGGCATGCTGGGGTTCAGGTGGCGGACACAGAGCAGCAAATACTGCACCCCCAAACACCCCAAAAACAGCCAGGCTGCTCAAGGTTCCCCCTGGAATAGAGGTGGCAATTCCAGTCCCCACCTTGGGGTCACCATCGAGGGCTCTGGTGCCCAAGCCAGGATAAAAAGCAATGAAAGAAATGGGGAGAGTGAGCAAAGGAGCAGCAACAGCACCAGCAGCAGGACCAGGGAGCTCCTCAGACCCCTTCCCAATCTCCAAACTCCTCCTGAACACACACAGCTCCTTCCAGCCAAGAATGGGAACAGGCAGTTTTCATTAGGAAGTTTAAATGTATTTCCCAAAAATAACCTGCTGTTTGGGGCTTTTAGTATCAGAAATAAATTCATATGCACCGATAAAACCTGATTATAATTAGTCACACAAGTAAAATTATGAGTGTAATTAACTACAGCAATTAATTGAAATGCCTTTGGGACCTTATTTCCCTTCTTGCAGCTGAATGCAATTTCCATTTAAAGTTACATCATAAACGGTACAAGATCATAATCATTTAGGGTTATTTTACTATCTTTTACCTGTTAATATTTCTGAAGTGATTTAGACATCCAGTAATCAAACACTGTTTGGATGTAAAAACCAATCCAAACAGCTGATAGTGTTTTAATAACCATGGCTTTGTTTTCCTGTAATCCATCTCCCAGCTATCTAGCTAAACTTTTGCATGCCCTTCCTTTTTATTACCTCTCAAAAATATATTGTTTTTCATGGACTGAAATTACCTTCATAATGTCAACACCCATTCCCTTCCCACATTACCAAGACTGCTCGTTGTTCCCAGCACGTAAGAGAGAGACCTTGATGGATTAGTTTGCAGATATGGGTAGTTATGAAGAATTTATGAGAGAGAAAGAAAGGCAGAAGTTTTACATTTTGCTGATTGTGCTGATGTTGAGATTAAGCTCTAAATAAATCATAGACATTTCCTATCAAGAATGCAGTATCTTTGTAAACCTACAATCATTTGAGTTTGTTGTACACGAAGCTCTCAGCATTACACCAAATGCTTTCTTATAAGCAGTAAAACATAATGGTTTGTGTCCTGGAGCCAGCAGTCACTGCTGAACCTGGGAGCACTCCTGGGAGAACAGCACTGACCTCCCTAAGGTGAACAAGAGAAGGAGTTTAAATCTTAGAACAGCAAGATAAAGTCAAAAAGTCAACCACAGAGGGGCTGAAACTCCTCCAGCCCCACCAGCCCAGATCCACTGTGACTGGTGACACCCCACACTCTGTGCAGCCCCTCATGCCAGGCACATCCAAGTGAAAGAGAGGATTCACCACTCATTTCCACCTCCTCAGAGCATCTCAGTGTTCCAAATCACGGCTCAAACACTGCAGAAACTGGGTGTTGTGACAGTCACAGTGCCCAGAGTGTCCCCGTGCCCAGGGAGCTCAGTCCACACAGAGGGCTCTGAGCAGAAATACTGCCAAGGCTCCCTTTACTCCAATGGGTTTACAACAGTTTGATGGGCAGGAACACGGTGTCTTATCAAGCACTGCCAAAAGGACTCTGGTGTCACTCACATAAAACCCCTGAAATGGGTTTCCATTGTCCCTTTGTTAATAGTGCAGTGCCAGGGCATAAACGGGAAGGTGGGGTTTATGATCCCACAGATAGGAATGGACACGTGGTGGAACCACAGTGATTTATGGCAAAAACAACTATTAAAGCTCATAAAACACAAACACTCCGATTACATGGAAATGCATTGAAAAAGCCAGTGCAATTCCTACTGCAGCCATAGGGCTGTTTGGAGGCTGTGACACCTGGTGGGACCCCAGTTCATGATTTACAAATGCCTCTTATAAAGCTTATCAAATTGCAAAATCCTGCCTGCCAGATGACCCCAGGAAAGTTTCAGCCTCAGGGAAGAGGCAGCAGCTGGGTGAAAGCAGCAGCTGGTTCTGCTAACACGAGGCAACAGGAGGGCTGTGGGACACAGGGAAATGCAGAACCACCTTGGACAGTTCAGTTAATGCACAAAAGGAAAAGAGCACACACAGTAAGCTGTTTAAGATGGACTTAACTCTTCCAACAGCTCATTTCTCTCCTTTGACTAAGACATAAAATGGCTAAACATGTCTTCTGCAGAACACAGAGCTGCCTGAAGTTTTCAACTTTCTGGCTAAAGACACTGAATAGAGGCTTAAAATAAAAAGAATAAAGACTGAGACAAGGGTAAAAACACCCTCAACAGATGAGAAAGCCAAAGATCACACTGCACAGCAGCGAGAGGGTGAGCTGCTGCTCCTCGAGGGAAGGAGGAAGAACAGCCCAACAATCACATCTGCCGGTGGCGCGGGCACGGCAATAAAAGCTGCAGTCTCGGTGCCTGGCTCGCTGGAACCAGCTGCCAAGTTCCTGTCAGGAACGATGAGGTGGAATGATTAACACATCCTGAGCCCTCATTAGAGAGCAGCCAATTAGCCCGGGATACTCCGTGGCAAATAAATTGTTTTCAGCACAGCCCGTCCTGCAGGCACAGCCAGGCTGCTGGGCTGCTCCCCATCCTGGCAGCTGCTTGTCTTGTGTTCTGACTGCCCTGGCAGGGAGGGAGCTCCAGGAGAGACAGTGCTCCTGTGCCAGTGCCCTTTGCACTCCTGGGGCAGAATTTGGGGGTGTAGTTTTCATGAGAAGCTCCTTGCAGCACCTTCTCCACTGACAGTGCTGTTTGTTCTTACTAAGAGGAATTTGATCATCACTGCTGACATCTCCGAGTCCTCTGCCATGAGGAACATAATTTCTAATACTGAAAGGGTGGTAATTTCTTCTCCTCCCACTCCTTTCTGCTTTTTTCCCTTTTATTAAAACCAAACCCCAATGACATGGAGCAAAATGCAGCTTTCCCAGTTGCTCATGTGAGCAAAGCAGTGACATAACACAGCCCTTGGCCCCGAGAATCCTGCCATTCCTGGCACACTGGAGGAACTACCTGTCCTTTACACAAACCATTGCAAGAACTGTATTTCTCATTCAGCTGATCTGTGACAAATTCTATTAGAAATGATTTCAAGTTCATATTTCAGTGTCAATCCTTACCGGGGCAGAGGGCAGGGAATGCAAACACAGCGAGGGAGACTCATGGTTGGGATGGACTGGAATGCACAGCCAGGGAATAACCTGCCACACGAGGGGCTTTCCAGCAGGTCACTGCAAAGACCAGATGAAAACAGTAATATTCTGAAATAAAGATTAAATTAGGGCCCTACCAAAAGAAACAGTCAAGGACAAGGCCACAGCACAACTGTGGCCATGCAGAAACTACAAACAGTGCAAGCGACATGCCCACAACACGCTCAGTTTTTGGTATTCCAATTATTTGGGGAATTTTAAGCAGTAAAATGACTGGGGAGTGTTTGGTACAGCCTGGAAGGGACTGTGAGCACAGGCCAGCCGAGCAGGGGAAGGATTCTGCATTGCAAGTTACTGTGGCAGAGGCTCAGGATCTGAATTGTGCAGGTTGGTGTCCAGCTGGCAGCCAGCACAGCCAGCCAAAATAAATGTGGCCCCTCTGTGCAAGCATTCTGCCTCAAATACCTTCCCCTGGAGTCATCCTTTATTTTAAGCAAAATACATAAACAAAAGAAAATAGTGTCAGTTTTACTATTGTACACATGAATCCAAAATACCCATTATAGTCATCACCAAAATAAATTATTGTCCCGGTCTGAAATGATGGGAAACTTCAGTTTTCCTTTCATTCAAGTGGGGAGCATTTTACAGTGAGGCATTCCTTGGGGATAATACACATTTTAATGGACTCACATAAAAGTTAGCATATATTTTTATATCAAGTCTCTGCATATTAAATTGAGTAGTGTGAGAAACAGAAAAAGAGCCTGATAAGAATTCGAAATGATCATTTTTATGCAAAAGAAATGAAAGATGACACTTCCAATGGCTCTTGCAAGAGGCCCTTAAAAGAACAGCTTTCCACAGGCTTCTGAAAATTTACTAGCAGATATTTGTGCAAGAAGTCTATTTTCTCACAGTGGGTGAGGGCAGCCTTGTGTTTCAGGCAGGGAAGTGCCTCTCACAGCTGAATTAGGAGACAGAGAACCCAGCTGAGAAACCCCTTCCTGTCCCCTTGTCCCTGGTGTTTTTTACCCACAAAGCAGCAGCAGTTTTGGAGCAATGGCAGAAATCTGAGCTCAGGTTGAGGATCTGTCAGCCTTTCCACCCTGCTCCCTTCAGCCACCCTGCATTGATTACTAAAAGCTCGTTAACCAAGATGCAAAACCTTACAGATTTATCACCTGCCTGAGCTCTGGGTGCACCAAGGGGCAGGAGGTGGCTGCTCTGTGCCCTGCAGCAGCAAAGCCCAGCAGCTGGAGGAAGCAGAAGCAAACCCAGCTCAGACTGAAATAAATTCAGAGGGGATATTCCCATCTCACCTTCCTTTAAGCAGCTCTTAATGTATTTTATTTATTTATCTGAACTCTACCCCTCTTCACACTCGGCTCACACTGTTGCTGTATTGCACCGCCTGCCGCTCACGAGAAAGGGAAGGCAACTTTAAAAACAGCCAGTGTTCTGCTCCCAGTTACATCAAATAAGTTAAACAACAGTCCAAGCTCCTCAACCTGACAGATTTTGTGCTAAATGCTAATTATTCTTCATGTCACTCTTAATTCTTACTCCTTTAAACTGCTGCTAGTTTGCCTCATGTCTCGCTGAGCAGCCAAATCTCTGGATTACGTTAAAAGCAAAACATAATGACTCCTTTAATTGAGGTGCCCACACTGAAAGCAATCATCTTCTAGCTTCTAATTCATTCATAATCATTTTTAAAAAAATCCTTGGAAGGAAAGGCAAGAAGTTTAAACACCCAGTGTGACATCCTTGTTCACATCTCATGGCCAAACTGGTCCCTCTGATATGCTGCCAACTTTTTATCAAAAAGCTTCCACTCAAACTCTCTTTGTTGCAAGTCAAATGCTGGGGCTGCCTGTGCTCAAAGGGGCTGTGGGCCCAGAGATTTATTCCCTGGCGTATGTCTTTTAAACAGGAACATTTTTATAATCAAAACTGAAGATAAAAAGGCAGGACCACATGGCAAACAAACATTTACCATCGTGAGCAAGGTCATAAACAGGAGCGTGTGCTAACGAGCCTCGTGCATCGTTTGGGCCTTCCTGTGTGGAATCCTTTCCTGCCCCTTGAAGAAGGGTTCTGATACAAAGAGAATGGTTTTGATTTAAAGGTCTCCAAAGGGGATTTTATTCTGTATCAAAAGGAAAAGCATCATGTAACAAGAATTCATCCAGCTTTCTGTTCTGCTCCTTGGTGGCTCACAACAGAAACTTCCAGCACCTCAACGAAGGGTTGAGCTGTAATTTAAACTGCTGCAATTTAAATTGCTGCAGGAACATCTGAACTGCAGGCTCAAAAACCCAGAGTTCAACCCTTCAGAGTTTGGAAATGAGTTCTTCCTCCCTGTTCATCCTCCCTGCCTTTGAACCACAGTCTGGTTTGGGTTGGAAGGGACCTCAAAGCTCATCCAGCACCACCCCCTGCCACAGGCAGAGACACTTTCCACTGGACAAATCACTCCAAGCCCCATCCAGCCTGGCCTTGGACATTTCCAGGGATGGGGCAGCCACAACGTCTCTGGACAAGCCCCTTACAGCCAAACCCTGTGTCCTCTGCTCTCCCCAGGGTCCGCTCCAGCCTCGAGTGACACATGGGGACAATTGTCCCGCTGTCACTGGAGTGTTTCAGAGGAAGGACCTTCCTCACAATGTCCAGCCAGAGGTCTGTAATCACCCTGTTCCTTGCATTGTCTCCCCACTCCAAACACCATCACACAAACACCAGTTGGGAGGCTTTTCAATTTGCCACTGGTGGTGTTGGATCCTGTTCCTGGCTCTGCAGCTTCCCTGTGTTGTTGTCCAGCTCCCACCCCACAGGCACACTCCAGCTCTCCCACAGCTTCTCACTGGGAAGCCAAGCTTTATTTGGAAGGGACATAAATATTTTCTGCATTAAGTGAAGGCACAATTTTTAAGCTGCAAACCATCGTATGCTAAGATTTAGGTTAATACTGTGCTTCCTGTATCATATCTCAGCAAATTTTAGCCTGTTACACAGACCTGAGAAACAACAGACTGGGAAATGTTGAGAGCAGCTTGGAGAGAACATTTCCCCAACCCACAAATGAGTCGTGGCACCCCAGAGCTCTCTCAGCCAGTTCACTCGGACTTTGCACCCAATAAAAACCCACTGCTGAAAAAACTTCCAGCAGCACAGAGATAAATAATACCCAGGCACAGGGAGTCTTGTATTGTCACATCACACAAACACTGCAACAAAGGCTCTCAAGCAGCTGCTGCTCTGTTTATTTTCCTTGCAGGGGATGGAAGGGCACGAACTCTGAGCCCCCAAAGCAGCTCGTGACCCACCTGGGAACATCTGTGCTCTCAGCAGGATTTTTAAATGCACTGTTCAGAGTTAAAAGGTGAGGTTCAGTCATCAGGGAACTGTTCAAGATCTGTCTGGAATGACCCTACATCAAAATAAAACTGTATTTTGTCACTGTTTTTCGTCAATACTTTCCTACTCTCACAATTAGCAGGGAGAGGCCACTGGCTGGGCTTTTGTACAAATGCATGTTGTATTCATAATGGTTTATATATCTTGTTTTAGTCTTCAAATGAGCATCCATACCTGCTCCTGGTGCCTCTGCACTTGTCACAAGCTGAAATAAGGACAGGAAAGCAGCCTGGGCTCGCTGTATTCCCAGCCTTTTCCAGGAGCATCACCACCACGCCAGAGCCACAAGCTTCCAGCCACCAATGGCTGAACAACTGAAATATAACAGATTAGTCAAAATTTTCCTCATGATTTTCAGTCTTGAGGTAATTTCTCATGCAATCTAAATAAAAGATTGTTTTGTCCACTGTCCTTTAAATGAACAACTCCAGGAGCCCACGTGTCCTATGGACATTCCAATGTCCTGCTCAGTCCTCCATCCTCACACCCTGCCAGGCTTTTTATCCCAGATGAAAGGTCCAAATTGCAAGAACTAGGGAAATTGCTAAAGTCTGTCTCAATGAAAAACATTATTTAATCCCCAAAAGACAAGTCTGTGTGCCTATACCATAAACCACCCAGGATGTCACCATCTGTTTTAATTTGGGAGCCACTAAAGACTCCTGAAATGAGCAACTACCACAAGCAGGACTTTGAGATTCTGCAAATATGCTCCGAAAATTTAATTTAAATCAAATCCAGAAGCATCCTTAATACATTTTCTCATTTTGCTTAAGGGACCTTATCAAACATTGCTTTTCATTTTCACAAACAGGAAATCTTTTACACATGATCAAGGAAGTCGGAGGCTTGTCCCAAACAAAAGGCACAATCTCCCAAGCTTCGGAGAGGGTTTTATTTTCCTGAAACAATAAATCAGCGAGCATGGATGGCTGCACTTCCATCACTTCTTGCTCCAATTTACTGCACCTGAGGGAACCAGGGTAACAAAAGGTATAATTAATACCTACGCGGATGCTCCGGGCCCTGGGCCAGCGGCCACAGCCCGGCACGTTCTCAGGGCACTTAAGGGATAAATCTCCCTGATAAGGGATAAATCCCTGATATTCTGATATTGAGACCTGGAGAAAAGCAGGGACACAGCCTCCCGTGCTAGCCCCAGGAGGGCAGGGGGCAGGGGGATGTGCTCCTGCCACAACAGCAGCTCCAGAAGAGATCAAAGGGCTGGATGGGGATGGGAAGTTCCTTTGGAGTTGGGTTTTTTGGGCTGAAGTGCCAGAGGTCACTCTTTTGGGCACCCTCGGGAGCTGGTGCATCTGTCCCTCCCGTCCCCCTGGGGCAATAAGAGGCTTTGGCAGAGGAAGGTGCTTTCTGTGCTCTGTCCTCCCCCTCCCTGCCAGGAGAAGGATCCCAAGCTGGGCTCTAGGTCTGAAGGAAGGCTCACTGACCACCCTCGAGTGCAGCACAAGCACTTGCAGCGTTTCAGAGGGGAAAAATTCCAGCACAGCTCATCTCACATCACTCCTGTCTCACCAAATGAGCTCTGCTCCGTGCAGAGTCCTCGCCTGAGGCTGCACAGCCCTGACCTGGGGAGTAAAAGGGATCCAGCAGCAGGGAATGGCTGCAGGTTTTGGCAGGGATATGATCCCTTCATCTATTTAATGGCCCTGCTACACTTGTGAATCGATAAAAGCTTTCCCACTGACAACAGCGCATACGAGCATCTTTGGTAATTGGAATTTTTAATCTTTTTAAATTGCACTTTCAATGCCTCAAAGCCTTAAGAGAGGAAATTCACGATAGGAACAACGAGACACTGTGTTCTTTCATTGAAATTCAATTTGCAGTATTGAAAAAGCCCAAGTGACCCCTGTGACACTGTGGGATGGTCACACTGGTGGGGAATGACCACTGTGAGTGCTCTGCGAGTTGGTCCCCAGGCAGGAAGGACGACTGAGCTGAGCTCAAGTGTCATCCCTTAGTGCTGCTCTGACACACACAGCATGAGAGGGCCTCACATGCAGAGACACCAGCTCCTCTGGATCACCCTGGTGACACTGATGTGTGCCAACTCTTGGACAAACACCCATTTAGCATCTTGGAGGGCCATAAAACAAGCGTAATTGTTCATTTCCAGCCAAACAGTCTTTGGAAACGCTCAAACCCACAGAACCCTCAGCAATGTGCATCTCCCAGCACAGCTCACCGTGCACTTTGGTCCAGTTGCCAACTCCACCAGACTCACCTCCTTTTTGGAAAAAAGCACCACTGTAATTGCAGTCAAAGTTCTCCCAGGCTGTGTCTGCCCAGAGGAAGTGTCTGAGAAGCAGCAGCAGGAGCACGTCAGGCACCAGGACTGCACACGGAGTACCTTGTTCCAAGGACACGAGAGCCAAACCTTCCTGTACCCGAGGGTTCCTTTCACTCTGAAAAGGATTGTTTTCAAATAATAACCACAATTATTATCAACAGCAACACTGGACAAAGGATTCCACTGAGAAAATACCCAACTTACCTCTTGTAAGCAATAAAGAAGCTGCAAAGAATTGCTGGATGGTCATTCCCACGTTTCGGTTCTTGGATCAACAAATACATTTAAGCATAGTGAAAACACAGGCACTTCAAAGCAGGAAAACAGTTATTAAAAATTATCTGACAAGAAGTGACACTTCATCTGCATCCACAGTATTTAATTTGTTTGAATAATATAGTTACAGATAAACAGGTTCACTCCATATACAATTACCAATACCTTTGTTTTAATACAGCTCATATTCCAGTACATCAACACTATTTTATTTACAAGGTATTTATGTACATTAACATCTTTCTAAAGTCAGTGCATTGTCAATAAGTTTTTATACAATAATTTACAAAGTGAATGTAGTTAATAGTTAACTTAATAAATTTACTACTAATTCATGAATTAATTTAATTTAAAAAAAAATTAATTACAACCAATGTAACAAACACAGAAGATCAAATAACATTAGTAGATTGTGCTACCTGCTTAAATAAAACATTTTAAAGTAAATCAGTTAAAAATCTTTCACTTTTCATGGAGTTTGCGGAGGGAGGAGCAGACAAGTGGGTACTGAAAAAGCTTCTAGCCTAGAAATTCCCAAGTCACATTTGCTTTTCTTCAGGCTCAATGTTTAGACCACTTTGAAGATAAAAGACCAGAGAGGATAAGGAGCAACACCTGACAGGTGGGACAGTACTCATTTTTTGGAACAGACCTGCAGTCCCTGAAGAGGCACAACCTCCAAAGGCAGGGAGGGCTCTGCCTGAGGAAGAGTGAGACCAGCTGAGATAATTTCTGAGATGGTCAGAACTCAGATCTTCCTGGCAGTGACAAACTCACTGAAGGTCTGGCATTCTGGTAGAACACCTCACAAGGAATCCAAACATTAACTTCAGAGAACCACGGAAGGAACGGTTTTGTTAGTGAAGACACAAAATCCAGAGAACTGGGAAGGTGACACATGACAACGTTAATGAGCTGCTTAAACTCAGCTGAAGAAAAAAAGGCCAGAAGAGTGAAATTTTAATCTTCATTCAGATATGCAAACGATTTAACACTGAAAATGTTTAAGGAAATGCCTGCTCAAAAAAACAACCATCTTTTTTCCAGTCTCTGCTAAGACTCAGTCACGCTTTCCCTCGTGCAGTAAGCCCAATGGGACATGTTGCAAGGGCATGGAAAGCAATTCTGGTTTAGTTGCAAGTATTTGCATAAGCTGTTGTAAAAAAAAAAAAAAAGAAAAAAGAAAATTTGAAAAGGCAACCAAATTTTGAAACCAAGAAACTCCATTAAAATATGAAACCAAAAAAAGATCTCCATCCATGAATGCTACGAGAGCTCCCTGACAGCCACAGCTTTGTCCTCCTTGGAAATACACAGTGGATAATTCACAGCCATTCACTCCAGAGCCCTTACAACAACAAAAACAAGCTATGGTTTTCAACTCAATCATATGCATTTTTAAAAGTGCAAATTCAAAAGCAACACCAGTCATGAAACACAAGCTCAAGCACCTCTCCTTCCAAAAGCTGGGAACGTTCTGTGCAATGTGCACATTTTAAGACACCGAGCGTGTCCCCACAGCTACTCTCTCCAGCCTGAAGCTTCTTCTGGAGGCAGCTCAGAGCTCTGAGCCAGCACTCTTCAGGCAGAAAAGCCATTCCTGAAACATGTTGATCTGCACAGCCAACACATGGAGAAAACACAATATAATAAACCATTCAAGTGGAGAAATTAATCTCTTCTCAAAGGATGATTTGGTTGTGCTCCCAACATACAGAAAGAAAGCAACTGACACACATTAGTGGTGGCAAAACTGGGAACTTTTCTTACTCTTCACGGTAATTCTTTCAGTTTGTGCACTTTTCCTTCTCTTGCTTTCCCTGTTTTGCCAATAAAATGCAATAAAACTGCAGGAAAAAGGAGGTAGCAATATCATGTTGTCCAAAGACAACACTACAAATTGTTTTTCCCCATTACCTTAAACCTAACGAGAGCCTCGGGGGGTTGTTAGAACAGTTGGTAAACTCTACACTACTTTGTTTAGCTCTTATTTGGACTATTTAATTTAGCTCTTATTTGGTCCTAGTTGGCTTTTCTCAAACCATTTGATTTAAAGGCCAGTGGCAGTCTCAGCCTGACGTCCAACATCAGAAACGTTCAGAGCATGTAGTGAGAAAACAGAACAAAACGATACTATTGGATATTAACTAGTTAACCAGGGGTTTCTTTTTGTGCTTTCAGCCCACAGGGGACGACAACCACACGTGGGTGACGTGTCTCAGGAACACCTGCCCCACACCTGAGCTGCAGGGTGTCACCCCTGCCGTCCTCACATGGCCAGGGAAGCTCCTCCTCACTGCAGGACGCAGTACTTCTTGTAGTCGGACTCGAAGTCCTCGTCCATGCTGCTCGTGTCTGCCATCTTCTTGCCATCGATCTTGGGCAGGAACTGGGCATAGTCCACCCCCTGCTGCTCGTAGAACAGAATGTAGGCAGAGTCCGTGTCGATCTCATCCGGGTGCAGCTCCTGGGGCAGGGGAGATGCAACGGGATCATCGTGTTACTGGCATGGAACTTAAAATACACACCATGGCCCTGCAAAGTGTATGTTTAACTGGCTGTTTGGAACACACACATACACACAAAAAAATCAGGGGTATGCTCTCTTAATTCATTATCAGGCTCCGTTAATGACTTGAGAAGTCTGACAAATTTTATAGTGATAAATGCAAATACTTCAAAATGTCGGAACTGAATTATTCACTAATTGAATACAAACTGCTCCCCATCATAGAAATGTATTCCATTTTTAGCAATTTTCCTCATCTTTGTACAAAATAAACATCTTTAACTGTGGGAGCAGCTGATGAACAGATGTCACCTTGAAAAAAATCTCATGCACAACTTCAGTTAATAATTTTAATATTGATCTGATGCAGCTTTGGAGATGCTCCTGATTTTAAACAACAGCTCTCACCATGTGCCTGGTTCAGTGGAAGGTGCCCCTGCCCATGGCTGGAAGTTGAAACTAGATGAGCTTTAAGACCCCTTCCCACCCAAACCACTCCATGATCCCATGCCTCTATAATGTATGTTTCTTTGGCAACAGGTAACCAGATTATTATTTGCTAGAAGAATGATTAAGTATTTGCTACAAATAGAAGAGATTTACCTTACAGCTGCTGTCATTGTAGCAGTACCACTTGTTGTTCGGGTTTTTGGCATAAGTGACATAATGACCCCCTCCCATAATTCCTGAATGGCACTGAAGAAAACGAAGAAGAAAATCAATTCTGGATCAAAGATCACGTAAAAGACTCACAAATCCACTACCTGTGAGTGACAGTGGTTCACGACAACCTATACAAGCAGAGAGACACTTTTCACCTGTACTCAGAGTTAGAAATTCATTGTGCTGACAAGGGCCGTGCTTTGCTCTCCCTCCCAAGAGCCCCCAGGCTGGGCAGTGAACACAAGGGAGGCTCTGAGCCAGCCCCACACCCCAGGGAGGTGTTTCCCCTGCCCCCCAGGCGTGCACATACCGAAATTGCATATAGGTTGTAGATGGGGTTAGCACACACGTCTTCTCTTTGGTCGTCCGCGCCGTCGTCCTCGCTGTGGTTGTCGCCCTGCCCGTTGAGGCCGTTGCTGAAGGAGCTCTGCTCGCACAGGTACCCGTTGGCCAGAGGGCCCTCGCTGTCCTGGGCACTGCACAGCTCACCTTGGCTTCCCCCCAGCACCTGCCCTTTGCTGAGAGCCTCCCCCTGCTCCTGCTCGCTCCCGTTGTCTTTGTTGGTGTCCAAGTTCTCTTTGCTGCTGGACAGTTTGTTTTTCCCCAGCTGGGGCAGCCGCAGGCGCCCTTTGCCTCTGCCTAAAGTCCTTGGGCTGCTGTTTGGGCTGCTGTTTTTGCTTGAAGGGCAGCTGGTTCCGCTTTTCCTCCCTAAAGATGGGGATGCTGAAATGGAAAACACATGGATTACTACAACAGGTAAATGCATAGTGTGGATTTCTTTTTAAAAAGTGATTTTTTTTTTAATAACCAAGCATTAAAAAACACCTGCTCTTTCGTTAGAACTAATGAGGAATATACAGAACTAAAAACCTATCTTTGTGCACACACAAGGACACCTAGAAACTGAAATGTAATTCTTTTATGCAGGAGCACATTCCCTGCTCTTATTCCAGCCCGCTTACACAAGTTGTCACGGAGCAACATTTTTATTTTAATTTCCTTTTTTATGGCAAAGCTTCCCTAAAAAACACTAAGAAATATTTCCAAGTGAGTCAAGAGCTATGGCCAAAACCTCCCAACATTCAAACTGTGTTCATAATACGATTGTTTCCCCCTGCAAATCCCTGCATTGACTGGACTTTCCCCTGAGCAGTGCCCACCTTTGACATTGTTGAGGACAGTGGAGTTCAGGGAGGACGGGCTCCTGTTCAGTGTCTCCCCTTCCCCTGGTGTGCCAGAGCTCTGCAGGTCTGTTTTCCTGGGCTCCCCTGGGAGGCTCCGTGGCTCTGGCTCCACCTGGAGTGTCAGTGCCTTCCTTTGGAAATGACTCGGATCCCTTTGTACCAAAAAGGCACTTGGGTCAAAGTTTTCTCGGGGGAATTTAACGATTTTCTGAGATTTTATCCAGCGGCCGTTAACAAACTGGAATCTTTTCAGGTGAATGATCTAAGGAGAGACATGGGAGAGAAAGTGAAAGGAGGACAATTGCATCCCAGTAATTTCCAGAAAACATACACGTTTTGTTGTGAGTTAATAAACTAACAAAGCTGCGTGTGACAATTTGGACTTTGGGATCAAGCTGGGAAAATACGAAACTAATATTCTCATGGGGAATTGATGGAAAGGGTTGTTTCAACCCAACAATCAGCACTGTCTGTTTTGAATAACCAACCAAATCAGAAAAATAAGAAATGCAGGTGTTCCCCAAGTAGAGAAAAGATTGCGTTACCGGAAAGCCCATCTGAGCGTGAATTCAGTGCGAGAACAGCTCACACTGCACACAAACCACCACCATTTCCTGCCATGGAGCAGCTAAAAACATGCAGAAGGATTTGAGGTTTGCTTTATTTGCCTGCATTACAGAACTTCACAAAGCAAACTAAGCCAATTCCCTCCTGAGACTGTGAACAAAAGCAAATCACCTTCAGAACAAGCAATTCAAATTCGGGAACAACGTGCTTTGGGTTTGCTGCTGTGGAGGAAAACTACACAAGATCATACCAAAATAGGGGGAAGTCTCCAGAGATCCAGTTTTTTGGTGGCCAAACAGTGAGTCTTGCACTTGGAGCAGTAGTACATCTCATCCTCCCCCAGCTCCTCCTCACTGGTGAAGGCTCTGAGACAGCTATCCAGGTTGATGGGCTCTGCTTGAGCTCGGCGGCTTTGCTCGACACTTTCATGTTCTTCCACGATCTGGGGGGAGATAAAACTGGCTCTGAGTTGGAGACACCCACACCCTGCTCTGAGGGAGGCTCTGCTCCCAGCATCACACAAGTCACTTCAGGGAGTTGCTTGGAATTGAAGATAAAAACTAGACATGCTAAGTTCTAGCAGAAAATTTATTTCAGTTGTGAAGAGGGAGATATAAATGTAATTCACTGTCCTTGTTCTTGGGCTCTGCTTATAAATGATCCATAAAGCACAACTTCATGGATTCAAGTCAAAAATTTGATCAATTATTCCAGACTAACTCAAACACAGGCTTTTACCTTTACATAGGTTTTGTTGACTCAGTGAGGAAACAGGTTTACTCACATGCATAACTGTTTACAGTTATAGAAAATGTATCAAATTAACATATTTTGTATTATATCATGAAGACTAGATCAAAAGGAACTCACAACAGACAAAATGCACAGCTGTGGTTCTTTAAAAGCTTCCCTTCCACATAAAAGGTCTGCCATTGGCATCAATTTATGCAGAATATACTGCTCCATGATTACTGACTTTAATTTACCAGACAATGGACAAAAGCATCAGACAAACAGAAAGAAAGCAGGTGAAATGGGTGGTGCTTCAGAGCCCAAACAAAGCACCAGGGCTCTCTGTTGGAATGTTACCCGCTCCTGCGACGTCTGGTAGCGCAGATGGAGCGCTGTGGGGTCCCAGTCCACAGCAATGTAAGCATTGCCCACACAAGCTCTGTCCTCTGTGCACTCAATTTTACAGCCACGGCAAAACCTACACCAAAAAGGTAGATTTGGTAAGTGACCTGCCTCATCATTTTTGCATTAATCCCGTTCTGCTCCCTCTTGTGTAGCATAAGAACCCTCCAAGCTCCTTGGGTGTCAGAGGTGTTTTTATACAATTCTCTGTGTCCTCTGCTATTTTGCTACAAAGCTTTAATGGAGATGAGAAATTGAAGCAGTTGGGTGAACTCAACCATCTGCCTGCACAGGATCCAGTGGAAGGTTCCTGTAGTGGAAGGTGGCCCTGACCTTGGCAGGGGGGCTGGAAGGAGAAGAGTTTTAAGGTCCCTTCCATTCCATGATCTAATGCTGACCGAACCTATGACCCCTACAAACCACACTGCTTTGTCTCCTCAAATAATGTACTCCATGATGACTAAGTCACTTCATTATTTAGCTGCAAGACACCTTTTTTTCAAAAATGAGTATATGTCTGAATACCTTTCCAGAAAGGGTCTGAATTTTTCATCACATTTAGAGGGAATTCCAAGCGTCCTTCCAGGGTGAATTTCTTATTGCCCAATTTAGTTCTTACTCTTCAAATGGCACAAGAACTCACCAGGGCAGATGATTTACATCTGAAGTTTGGGTTTGGATGAAACTCCCCCCAAAATCATCCAAGTATGTGGACATACATCCCTGCATATGCACACAGAATATTGTAAGGGGGTTTTGCTAATCTCAGGTCTGACTTCTAATTTAAAGCTTGTGCGCCAGCTTTCAGCTCTCCAAGTCACGAAAGCTGCTGTACAGTGCAAGTCTGCCTTGGGAGAGATCTGGTGAAATTAGATTCCAGATTCTTATTGTTTGATATTACCTCTGAAGTCAGAGATACCTCACAAAGCCATTACCATAAATTACCTTTCTGTTGGAGTGATTCCCTGCTGTAAATCGAAAAAAAAGACAATTTACCTGTACCATGGACACCAAGCACAAGAATTTCCATCCTTCTGAACTACCCTGAGGGTGAAGGGATATTGATAGCCCATGCTGTCATCACTGAAACAGAGGAGAACACCACATCAAACAGCAGCACTCCCTCCCTGCCAATCGCCCTCCTTCACCAGGCTTGTTATGCTTAGCTAAGAAAAAAACACCAAAGAAACCCCTTAAAATTATAATTTTGATTAAACTATTAAAACCTGCCTTTCCACGCCCTAAATTTATCAGATATAAATAATTATCAATCACTGGATGAGAACCAATCAATCCATTTGTGTAAAGCCACCCTTTAAGTGCAGCAACACTAGAAAGGATCAGAAGGTATTTTTATTACTGCTGTTATTATGAGAAATGAAAGCTGACAGAAGTGAATAGAATTTTAACTCTTGTAACCACATTCAAGGCACTGTGCTGCACCCTTCAAGGCTAACTCACCAGTCCTGGGCATGGTTGCTGGCTTCCTGAGGCGGGAGGGGGCTGGCCAGCCTGGAAACCTGGATCCACACGGCATCGTAGAGGTCTCTTTTGCGGGTGTGAACGGTGCAGGGGACGATGAGGGGCATCCCAAAGAGGCTGGGCCGGTTCTTCTGGGATGAGAGGAAGTACAGCTCCGTCCGCATCTGGGTACGGCAAACACACCGCTCGCGTGGGAAGGGGCATGGAAAATCACCCAGTAATGCTACTGAAAGCACTTCAATATTTCCAGCATTAAATACTGTAAGTTTTGATCCTTGACTTGAAAAGGTTTTGTATTTTAGATTATGGTAACTCAGGCACTAGACCACGTCAAGCATCAATTTGTACTTCAGTCATACACAACATTTTCTATTCCATATGATGTATATGAGGGAATGTATTCATGCTCCCCCTCCATCACGTGGGCATTCAAAAACTCCTCACTTTTTTTCCCCTCCTCTCCCAGCGTGCTGCACAAACCCTTTGTGAGACACTGACCATTTTCCTGTGGACTGCAATGATGTAGCCTGTGCAGGGGCTGTCACACAGCGAGGCCACGTGGCCATTGAGAGCCCAGCTGGGCTGGCTGCGCTCGCTCCCACATGGCACCACAGTGTTTGGCATCCCGTTGGGAATCAGGGGCTTGGGAAGGTCCCCGTTCATCAGGATGTTGGGCACTCCGTTGGTGGAGATGTCTGCAGGTAGACAAGGAAACTGTCAGTGATCCACAGCAGGCAGAAGTGATGCCAGGAGTTTGAACCTTTCCGTTCTGGGGTCGCAGTGGACACTGAGCCTGCTCACAGATCTTTGTGTGCAGCACAGCTCTCGTCCTTTACAGTTTCCTCCTGAAGTTCTCAACTGCATTTCAAATAAGCAGGGAAATAAAGGTTTTCTCTTACCTGTCTGCACAGGACTCGAGGCTGACGTGGGGGATCCTGGGATGGGGATTTCAAAAGCACACAAAAACCCGCTCACTGATAACCGGACCTTCTGGTTGTCTTGAGGGAAGTTCTTTGGAGCAGAAGATGGTCAGACATTTCAATGTGGGACCCCAGACACATTTTGTTCTTTTGCAAACAGCTTATCTACCAAGCCTCTCTCCTCCCATCTGAGCTCTCACCCCTTTCTAAGGGATGAAGGAACCACCCCCCTGCAGATCTCTGCAGCACAACCTGAGGGTTATTGATGGTTCTCTAAACAGACTAAGAACAGTTTTATTTCAAGCAGTGACAGCAAAATATATCTACAGATATACATCCAACCTATAGAGAATCAAGACAGTCATTACACACCTGAAGTGTTCCCACTCATCACTTCTAACTTGGGATTTATTATCTCGATATGATTTTATCCTTTTTCCCTAAAAACATCATTAGCAATCAATTTTTATTTACTTACAGCAAGCCAAATTACTATTTCAGAAAGAAATAAAAGTTCATATAGAGGTATAACTAGGCCGACTTTTTAATCAAACTTTCAGTTAAATTATTTCACAGTTCTTGTACACAAAACTTAATGACAAAAAGAAAGTAAGAAAAATATCCAACATAAAAATGATTAATTTCTTTTCTTCTCACCTTTATATTGGAGCTATGCACCTCTGCAAGTAGAATCTGTTCTGGTTTGAGCCCACAGAGTTCACTTAACTGTTTTTTCAATCCTGTGTACTTTTCATCCATGTTCAATCTCAGGCCATATCGAACAGGAGTGGTACCATCTAATTTAATCACTTTGAAGGGGAAAAGAAACACACTGGTCAGCAGCCCAGGGAAGTTTTAATGAGAGTCATACTCTCAATATATGAGATAATATAATATAATGACAGCTCCCTACTTATTGGAAAATATTTTCCCTACTTGAAGATATGATTTATTTTATTTTCCCAGTCAATTTTCAAGGTCTGCAGGGAAATGCCAGAAAATCTCTTGTTGCACAGGGAGTAGAAAATGGTTTCAAAATTTGGTTTTTATCATCTTTTCTTTTGCCTCTTTCCCAGCAACACAGGGGTCCTTCATAGCACAGTTCACGACCCACACTGTACTTCCCCCTCAGCCCTTGTTTTTGGCTCTAGACAGGTTCAGGACAACCTCCCCAACAAAGAACAGAAGGAAAGTTCTCAAAAATCTCCATTTTACATGTTTCTGTACTAAGTCCTTCAATCAAGACTGACAATGGGCCACCTACATTCTGCTTTTAAAGGTTTTATCTTAGTTAACTACTGCAATGAAAATTCCTGTACTCTAACACATTAAAGTGACTATAATAAGTACTAACACAAACAAAATGTGGTGTTTCATAGCTGTTGTACATACATAATTTTTATTTTAGCAATGACAGTTCAGAAGGGGTCAAACACCCCCACTCACCTGTAATTTCTAGGTGCATGTAGCTATCCATTGGCAAAGGCAAGGATAAAAAATTAAAGGGGTCAAACCTCACACTTATATGGCCACAAGTTTTACATTTCACTTGTGACTTCAGCTGCCCATGAAATAAATCTACAACAATGGATCTGTTTCTTCTCAGATGGTTTTCCCAGGCCTAAAATGAAGAACAAAAAAATTACAAGGAGCTAGAAATGGAAGACTATTTCTTTGGTGTCCAAAGTTTCACAGGCCTACAGGAGTCAAATTATTTCCACAAAAGTTGTGTACTAATTGCTAATAAATAGGAAGCATTTCAACATGAGTTCTCAACTAACAGAAATATCTGTTAGGACATAATTTAAAGTACTTCTGAGAGGATCATCAGCTATCTTGACTTATTTTTCCTCCATAATTCTGAGGAGTTGTTCAAAACTGTTGTGAAGTATCATCTTCATACTTTTATTCTAATACATAAAATTAATTTTCAGCTCAAAGATCACATTGCCTCCTTCAATCACAGCTCTAGCAAACTCCAAAAGATGGTGCAGCCCCAAAAGAGTATTAGCACATCAACGAGCTCAGGGCCATGAGGGAAAACAAAATCCCAGGAGCAAAGAGAGCCCAAAGCCCCAGATGTGAAGCCCTCCCTACCTCTGCTGCTACTTCCCAGTCTGGTCGACCATCACTGTCCTTCAGTTCCACATATGGCTTATCATGGACTCTGTTCAAATCCTCGTGGAGACCATCCAGAAGGAAAGCCAGAAGTTCCTGGGAGTCTTGCTGTTGGAATCCATTAAATCTTGGAGCGTATTTTGCTATTGTCCACTGTAAAACCAAAGCCAGAAAGTTAATAGCACATATTTTATGATATTATAGCAATGTTATTTAGGCATTACATCAAACATAAATTTGGATTCCAACCATGCACAGTATTTTGTATTTCATATGATGTATGTGAGGAAAATGTATTCATGCTCCCTCTTCTTAGGAAATAAAGATTAATTGATCATATGGACATTAAAAAGAAATAAATTTGTATTTTAATACTTTCTTTCACAGTGTGTTACTCAAAAGTTGTTAACAATAAATCAAAATACTGTAGACAAAGTGCTACCAATGGGCACAAATTCAACTGCCAACACCTAAGGGAATCCCTTTGCTTTCAGAACAAAAGCTCAAATGCATAACCTTTTGTCCCTAAAAAGGGCTATAAAAGCCATTATTTTATACCACGACTCAGGTCACTCCTGTGACCCCAGAACCACTGAGCCACACTTTCCACACATCTCCTGAGCATCAGGCCTGATGAACACTGGCCTCTCCCAGGGCATTTGTCCCTGGCACTGCCCCTTCATGAAGACCTGCCCTGCATCCCTGAAAGGTAGGAAAGCAAATTCCAAATTCCCTGATGAGTTTGGAGCAGCAAAGGTGATGTCTCACGGCCCAGGATGCCACTGGCGTCAGAGCCAACTTCCCACACAGCCAGCTTTCCTTCCCTTTCTTTGGGGGAGACACTATTTGAGTCTCCAAACCACAACAATGCAGGTAACATGAGGGAAAAGTGCACTGAAATATTTCTTCCAAGGAATTCTCGTTCCATGCCCTGACTCCCAGCCCAGACTCACCCGCAGCTTCAAGGGTGCGATGTTCTTCTGGGTCCCACTCCACAGCTCCTGCACCAAATCCCCATAGCACTTGGCCATGTGTCCTTTCATTCCTATGGGATTTGTCCTAGCAATCACAAAGTAGTTAACACCATATTAAAACTTAAAACACACTTCAAGCCTGCAGAGAAACAAGGCAGTAAGAAAGGCTTCTTGCTCCCAGAAACAAGAGGTTATATTTTCATGTATCTAATCAGTATCTGCTGTGCAGCTGATTTTAAAAGATTTCTTTAAAGTGAGTTTCAGCTTTCAGAACAGTATGAATCTAAAATGCCAGTGGTCTCACAGAGAGAATTACCTGTTAAGTTCATAGAGATGCCTTCCTGAGATGAAATAGCGGGTGAGAGGCTGTGTGTTGCTGACACACTGGATACTGGAGTTCATGAAACACGTGTTCCCCAGATTGCTTAATCCTGTAGCACCCTTTTCAGTAGGAACTGAGGAAAAACCATCATTAGATCAGCAGTGCAGACGTGAAAATGTATCAGTAAAGGTATGACCTTCTCACAGGAACCAATTTAATTTAACCTGCTCCCAATTACAGCAGCAGAGATGCAAGAGATGTTCAAAATCTCTGCTCTCAACTCAGCTTAGCAGAAATTGAGTGTTTTGTGGGACCGGATTCACCACAGACATCAGTACAATCCACACAACCTATTTGCAGGTGAATAATTATGGTACTGAAAATTCTGGGTTCATTTGTTCAAATTAATTCCTTACCTTAAAAAGATCCAAGATAATAAACACAAAGTCCAAGATTTGCTATGTGGCATTTGCTGCTGCTGCATCTACGAATTTATTGCCTATACCCAAAACCCACCCACATCTCCAGCACTTAAGTTAATATAAAGACCTCTCCCAGTACTAAGAGCACTTATATTAAAAATAACTGTTTCCACATAATACACTCGTGGATATTTCTTTCCATCATAATTCAGTCCCTCTGCTGAAACACTCACCTTTATGCCTGTCTATTTTACTGCTGTTGGCTATAAAAGACATCTCCTCTGGCCAGCTCATGTCTTTGTTCCGAACTAGAAAGAGATATCAGGAGGGGGTTTTAAAAATTGTTACTTACTGCACAGAGCTGAAGAGGTTTAATTAAAATTTCCTAATATTTGAGACTGGAAATTTGCTTGGTTTTAGTTATTATTTTTGCTAGTTTTCACCTCCATATTTCCAATCATTATTGGCACTCATTCTAATGCTGGCATCACTCCAGCCACACCAGAACATCCTTAGAAAGCAGCCTTGGGATTGCTTTCCTGTTGGAGAGCAAATTTTTCAGTGCTTATTCTAATAATTAATAAGAACCTCTCCAGATCTGAACAATTCAGTTCACTTCAGGAGTGATCACTTTTTGTTGTTATGAGCCAACAACAGATTCAAGTGTATTTCAAAACAAGGACAAATTACATCTGTTTTCAGATCAAGTGTGCCAAAACAATGTAAACTTTCCTAAACTGGCTTTACCACCAGCTCCCTCCATAAACCCCTATTTTTAGTGCATAAACCAATTACAGGTCCTTTTTGTACCTTCTATTACTAAATGCTGCTCATCCTGGATTTTAAGATATTCCAGTCTGTGATCTTCATCATCCAGCAAAGTGAGATAGTTCTGCAGGAGAAAAAAAAAATCCTTCATTTAGTTCTTACTTCCAGCTATAAAATAATCTCAAAGCAATGAAATTAAAGCAGTGGCGTGCACAACAAACTGGGAAACAAAGAGCAAGGGCTTTCCAACCTGCAAAGGCAACTTATGGCCACTGTAATTTTTCTGTGCATGTGTATTTAATAGTTTCTGGGGAGGAATAAGATCCCCACCAGCTGGAACAGAGGGAAGGAAGGAAGCCAAAGGGCCAAGGTTACCTCACTGTTGTAGAGCCAGAGGCGCATGTCCTCCTCCTTGATGCGCAGCCTCTGGGACAGGTACTCGTGGATCTCTTTGATGGTTTGCATTCGACTGAAGCAGCCAGTGTAAGCCAAGACCCTTTTCAGAGGAGCATTTGGAGAAGGGACATTCCCTGGATTCACAATCAGGAGAGAAAGGGAAAAGATAATGTATCCCATTGTGACGACCCACAGGGCAAGTGAAATGAGATCAGTAACAACCTGCACACTGAGTGTACCATCAGGGCCCTGCAAAGGGTTCCAGACAGTCCTAGTGATTGTGCTCAGGGATAAAACAAGGAGTTAGATGGAAAACCAGTTGTTCCTGACCCTCTGGGACAACAAACTTGCTATCACAAGGCAGATGAATTATCTCCCTTCATACCAAAAGCTATTAGAAAATTGCTCCCCTAAGAGTCTCACAGGAAATAAATAATTTCAAAGACATTTAACTATTCTTTCTGTCTCTTGAAGACACAGTATCAGAGGCAAAGGTGAACTGCAAAATAAAGGACTTGAAATTTTTCTGAGGATTTTCTTTTTGTGAGAACATTGTAAATAAAAAATGAGGTAAAAAAAAAAATCAGTCTGACTATTCTTGGGAGCAGCATGAATCTGCTTCAGCTCTTCTGTGGAGGAGCTAAATGCTGATCTGTGCAGAGAGAATCAGCCTGGAGTTCACAATAAAAGTATTCTGAATCACTACATTACTCAAAACACATTCTGTGAAGGCACCCAGGATTTTCACCAAAATTTCTCAACAATCTCCTGTTTGCAACACAAATTAATTCCATGAGTCAAGATTGTTGCTCTTCATAACATGAGCTCATCTTTAAATAAAACATTTGCACAAGGGATGAGACCAACTCTAGATACTTTTTTTGGAGCTCTTTTAGTTTAAACTTTGGAGGTTCCCAGCTCCTCAGAGACAGGTCTGGAACACCCTCATGAAAAGCTTTTATTATCCAGCCAAACCCAAACTGGGCAACTGCAGTGCTTAAGTGACCTGAGAAGTGACATCATTCTACTTGCACTGTAAAAAGATGAAAATAAAACAAGCAGTACCATGTGAAAAGATGCAATATTATATTATTACATGCAATTTGACAAGAGAGGAAACTACACTGTAATTATCTTCTAAGTCAGCAAAGCATCAATCTTGCTTCAGTATACCAAGCAAAGTACTCCTTTTTTCCAAAGAAAACAAACCAGCATTTTCTGAGATTAGGGATCAGAGGATTAGTTGTAAGATTACAGCAAGAAGCACATTTGAGAACTCAATAAGATTAATAACTGATTGGATGATTAAATTAGTGCAGTGCAAAATAATTCCAAATCAAGATCAAATTTGGCCCAAGGGAAGATTCTCTTTATTTGAATTTGAGCATTTTAGGATGTCCAAAGGAAGCAGTTTCCATTTGATGAGCTCAGGTAGGAAAGGGGAATTTGGGAGCAGGCAGTTTCTGCAGCAGAACTCGATCACACAGGCAGCTGCTGACTGCACCTAAGGTTCAGGTTCCAGAAAAGCAGTGAGAAATGGAGCATCTGCAGAAGGTTTTTAAACACAGCCTGACACTACCAAGGCTAAAGGACTGAATTTTCAGTAGCCAGGCAAGCCCATTTCTGGACATCTGTCACTGTGGATGCAAATATGGATGTGAACATCAGGCATTTCTGCAAAGCCCTCCCTCCTGCAAGGCAAGTTTGCAGCTGTGCAGGAAAACTGGGAACTGGGGACAAATCCTGCAACACTTCCCAGCTGAAATCTAAATCCCAGTCTAAACATTCTTCTTGTGCAGCCTCCTGGTGAGCATTACCACCACAATCAGGACACATCCATTCCAGCTGGGTGTTCACACTTTCTATTCAATTGTCTCTGTGAACCACAACAAATAATAGTGTCCATATTCCATTCATTCAATCTCTTTCTAAAGAGCATTAAATAACTTTGGACATCAAAGCCCAGCTGCCCAAGCAACTCAGAACCAGCTGAGTGTACATTAATTTAATTTATTGTCCCACTGCACTATCAGATACACCCACCCCGATGCAGAGGCACCCATTCCCTGGCTACAAAAACCCAAACAGGAATAGCCAGCTCTGCCCTTCTTATCAGTTCACTTTCTGCAGGGCTCATTTCTCACTCTCAACTCACCCATCTCTTTGAAGTCACCATGCAAATCAATTTCCCTGCAAGTGCTCCCTCTGCCTGTTCCTCGAGGAGAGGGCAGCAGGAAAGCCTTTGGACCACCAGGCACACAGGTGATTAGGGGGAGCACAAGCACAGAGCCAGGAAGCTCCTACAGCCTGGGCTCACTCAGAAACTGCACATTCTTGCTGCATTCTTAAGTTACCTCGGGGTAAATGCTGAGGAAACATTCTGAGGCTCATCATACCCATATTGACCCAGATGTTGGACTGCTGGGTGCGCGTGGCCGGCTGCTGCCGCAGGAACAGCAGGTACCGCGGGAACAGCTCCAGCTCAGGCACGTTGGTCTTGCTGTTCTTGATCACCTAAACAGGTTCAAACCACATTTCAGAGCTCCGTGGTGCAAAGGTGTAGGCAAACCCAGTGGGAACAGGAAGCAATGATTAGAGACAATACACTGGGTTCACTAAGAGATGAGAAATCTTCTGAACTTCTTACGGGGTCTTAGGTAAATATCCACAGGAATGACAATTTACTCATTTCTAAGCACTTTTTGGAGCTTATTAGCTGCAGATTGTCAAAGGCAAACACCTTGGTTAGTGGAGCATAGCTGTCTGCACCACACATGGAAAGAACATTTTTCTAATTCCTGAAATACCTGTGAATCTACAATGGACCTCATTAATTCCACACAGTGTATACTCTGATATGAAAGTTGCATAGCTGTTGAAAAAATTGGCATATGCTTCCTGAGACATTTGTTATGAACTTCTGGAACTAGGGGATTGAATTAAAACCTTCATGTTGTAAGAACAGACTAAAACTTGCTTTTGTCACATTTTGATATGCTGGCAGAAAAAGCTGAAATCGCCCCAAAATATGTTTGGCAGCTTTTCAGTCACCGTTTCTCCCAAGGTTTTGCTGCCTAGACGTGCCCAAACATAGAGATACATAAATGGAAGGAATGTTCACTGATTTTGTGACCATGTGAAGCAAAAGAAAACACTTAATTGGTGACAAGCAATATAACACACTGAAGTGCCACAGTACTAAACCTCAGTTACAGCAAAAGCAACAGTGATGACATTTTCTGAGAAGAAAGCACATTAGTTTGTGTATAAAGTGATGTGGCCTTTTCTGGATCGTGAAAGGTGTTTGTTTCCATGGAGAATGTGTGGGAGGAGGGAACAGAAGCCAGTGATTTTTCACTGTAAAATAATTGTCAGTACTAGAGGCAAGGAGAGAGTTGTCAACAATGATACAGCTGATTCCCTCCCACCTGTGACACTGGATGTTTGTGACACCACCCACCTCAATCCCACTGCCACCACCAAAACCCCCCTTCACCTGCTTTGTAAGCGGAGCTCCTACAAGAGACCACCCGCCATGGCACAAACCAGTGAAGGCACCCAACAGAAATTCAGGTTTCTAGCATTTGTAGGTGAACAAACTCGTGCAGCTCCTGCTCTGAAGTGCTTCTGAGCAGCTGTTCTGACAAGAGGCTCTGCCTGTTTCCTTGCCTGGGCTCACCTATTGCCATCTGCTTTTCAGCTCTTCACCAAGTTCTGCAAACTGTGCTTCTATGACACTGAATCTGAAGGAGCAATTGTTACCTTCCCCCACTCCAGGAAATTGCCAGAGAGAAGAGAAGGGTTTTCAGAGCTGCAGGTGTCCCAGTTTCCATTTTATAGGATATGCAGACCAGCTGAAAATTTATCTCACTTTTCATGACGAGTTTTCGGATGCCAAGCCTTTTAACCCAATCTCAAGCTGACTTCTGTCTGTTTTAGCAATCACCACCAGTGGAGCAGCACCCCTGTCCTGCTGCAGCATCTCCTGGGGGTTGTGCTGCAAAAACCTCCTGCTAAATATCCACAACTGTCTGTCCACTTGGGAGCTGCTTTTCCCCAGCTTGCTCCTCAAGGCTCTCCATCTGGACTCTCCAGTGAGGATGGATAACATGGTGACCTTGTGCCACTGGCAGGAGCTTGGACAAATGAGGTGGTTTGTATTATCTCAGTGGTTTTGGCAAGCAAAGAGTGTCTAAAATGCCAACTTACCGGCCTGGGCAAGGACAGGTTTGCTCCATACCAGTGGTAAAGTGCTCTCCAAACTGGTTCTGGTACCATCACATAGTCCTTTCCTTCAACCAGCTGTGGAGATCTCTTTAATCTTCCCCCCTCCATTGTTAATGACGCAGCCTTGCAAAAAAAAGGGGGTTTGTCACATCTCAAGTGGAAAAATTAGTAAACAGCCACAATGATTTTAGTTCATGGATACAGAACACTCTTTAAATATTAAAAACCTTCTAAGTAGCAATTAGCAACTCCTTTCCATGCTGAAAGATGGAATTTAAATGTAACAATAATTAACATGCAAGTTTCACTGTTTACTATTTCTCTAAAAGCCAGTATAAAATTCATGTTGTGTTTCTCTCCTGTGTCACCTACTCTGACAAATCTGGATACAGAAATCCAACCCCTGCTCATCCTCGATGGTGCTGCTCTGTGTTTCACCTTTTATTTGCATCAATACTGCAAAAACTGTCGCTTTTACTATTTAATAATGATTTTCTGTTGTTATGAACAGCAATAAACTCATATTCGGATGGAAAATACTGAAGTGTTTAATTACCAAAATATTTTCCATTCAAGTTGTGATTTCACGGACACCTTTCTCATTGGCAACTTTTGTGTAAGAACATTTTTCTCATAGAACACAAAGCAGCCTCAGAAGCAGGACACAATTTTTCCCCTCTCCATGTAAGAGTAAGAAAGCCAAATTAAGCCACCAGCAGAAAAACCCCACCACCCAAAAAGCTCAACTAAACTTTCCCTCTCTTCCCATTTACCTTCACTGGCTCCTGTGTCACCAGGGGCTGGTTATCAATGGCTCCTGGTTTCTGAGGGTTAAGCTGGAGCAGAGCACTGCCGTTGGATCCAAGGAAACACTGGTTGTTGTTGTCTGAAGTGTTGTGCTGCCTGGCAAAACACACCTCACTGCCTGGGGTGCCAGGGTGAAGGGTGTCTGGAGCAGAGCACAGGGAGGAGGAAACACTCGTGAGTCCATGGGCCATGAAGGAAGGAGCTGCACTCTGGTAGCCTCTTTGGTGTGTTCCAGTTGCTGTCCCTCACACTGCAGCAACACATGCAACCCTTCCCAAATACCCAGGGATAAATGGGTTACCCCTCACAAAATAAAGAAGGAGAGAGGTGGGCTCCAAACACCCCTTCACACAAACACGGCTTTGAAACAGCCTACTGAGCTTGGGATGAGCATTTGCTTGTTGTCTGGATATCAAAATCCTGAAAATGTTACATATAAAACTGAATATACATACAATAATGCCTCATTTTGTTTTTTCTTGAAAAGGCAAATGCTTTTATTCTGATAGAACCTGCTTTGGTCATGCAGAATGCTAAATTTCAATTAAAAACAAAAGAAAGAACCTTTAATCTAAAATTTTTCTCTCTTTCTGCCTTTCCTTTATTTCCCCCAACCCCTCTCCCCAAAAATGATCACAGTAATCGATCTAATTTAAACTGAATTCATGATTTTACAATACCAGATGCAACATTCAGCTGTCTTACAAGAAAATATATATCTCCAATTCCCACAAGACCTCAGTGAAAACCATCCCTAAAATCTCTCCTTTCACAAAGATGGCTTTAGGATCTGCACAAACTCATTCCAATTTAAATCACATGCCCTGTAAAACTACAAACTGTGCTTTTCCTAATTTTTTTTTGGGTGCTTCTTTCCAATTTTTAGTGTGTGAGGTCCTCTCATTGTACAGTATAAAACCAACCAGGGATGAGCTTGGACAACTTAATGTGAGGAGGAGGGGAGGGAAAATAAATGATAAGTCAAAAAACCCCTTGAAAATAACTCTAGAAACTAATCATAGCACAACATAAACTGCTGTTTAAACAAAACTAAAAATTCCTAATAACCCTCAAGCCCTGCAATCCTAACTGTGTTATGTCTGTGGCTGGAGGGATCCATGCAGGGTGCAGTTCTCAACATGAAACCTCCAAGGAAGTAAGGTGCTTACTGCTGCTGGTGGACTCTGAGGCTTCGGAGGCAGTAGAAATATTATCTGAAACCTTTTCTTCTGTTGCACTGCAGTAATTAACACCTCCCACTTTGTCTTCTGCCTGCTCTGAGGGATTGGCTGCAGCAGCTACGAGGGAACTCTTACCTCCACTCAGGACAGATGAAGGCTCTATCACAACAGGGTTTGCATCCTAGAATTGGCAGGCAAGCAGAAAAGTGAATTATAAGCCATGACCAAAGACATGGCAGTGAGACCAATCACCAAAAATTCACTTGGCACATCACAAGCTTTACTGAAAATACTTGCTACATCTACCACTATAAAATCTGCAGAAATACACAGCCAAAATTAAATCAATGGCACAAGAGGAAAATTGGGAAACGCCAGAATTATTTTCTCTATCCAGATACATAGAAATACAACCACTTTAGACAGCTGTAATTACAGACTATAAATATTTGAGGATTTTTTTGTTGAATTTTATATGGTTAAACGAGAACAGCAAAGCACAAGAACAACAAAACATTCTTTCCTCAAACCTGCAGCATTTTCACAGACAGTCTGAGTTAATGGCCTTGTGCCATCATGCCAAGGATTAGGGATGAAATCCTGTGTACACTGAGCACTTACACCAGCACAGGGATCAAACTACCTGCTCTTTCAGGCAGTTGAAGCATCACTTGTGCAATTCATTGTGCACAAAGAATAATTCTCATTACATGGTTGGTTAATGCACACATTGCAGGTTTCTGAGCACTTTCAGTTATCTGTTTTTATAAAACAAATCAAATGTTTACAGGATTACTTATGATGATATAAAACTCTTTTGAGAAGTTTATTTCACCAGTTTAACCTGCAAATGGTATTTATCTCCACCTCAAAGTTTATTAAATTTAATTTTAGTAAACAGTCTTTCTTTTGTAAAATTCATTGTGATGCTTTAACCTGAACACTTCAGTTGGAGGGTATTAAAGAGCACCAGTAACTGTCAGGCTTTAGCAGGACTCCTTTGACTCTTCATATTCCCTCTAAATCAAATTGTACCAATTCCCTCCTGATTTGTCCAGAAAATGCTCAGTGTGTACCTGTTCCAGCCACAACAAATTTTTATCAAATCAAAATTATTCTCAAATGGACCACAAGACTTGAGGGAAGCATTACTGTGAGAGGATGTTTTCATTCAGAAAATGCTTTGAGATGCAGGAATGAGGGAAGGGATGCCAATTTAATGAAGTTACAGTGAAAAGCTCACCAGGTAACAATGATTCAGCAGAACAATTATTTTCCACCAAGAGACAAGAGGTGCTTCATTTCAAGCATTATTGGTTTACCCCACAATATATTTCCACTAACACATTCCCAAATATAAGATAGCACTTATTCAGTGTAGATTATCATTATTATACTTACATATTTGACATATTCTTTCCACTGGTGCCACCAGGGCATAGCAATGAGAAACCAGTTGTGCCCTGGCTGGAGGCCATACCTGCTTTCTCTTTCTAACCAGCCTCTGCACACAGAGAATATGAATTAGGAGCTGAAACAGGGGATTTACAGTGCTCTTGAAAAGAGCAAAAGGTGACTGTGAAACATTCCAGATTCTGAGGAGAACCACACACCTAATAATCTGTCCCTCCTCCTCTGGAGTGGCAGGTCGCAGCCCCAGAACTATGTGACACACCTGGAAAAGGAAAGGCATTCTTGTCAAGAGCCACACAAACAAAAGAAAAAACCAACTCCAGAGGGACTTAAGAACAGCATTTTTTTAATTAGGTAAAAGGATGAAAAAGGGGGGAAAATGGGGAGAAGTGGTTATATATGGGACTGAAAGGGAAACAGGCACAAAGAGAGATGTCACACCAAGAACACTCCCAAAGGGCAGAACATCCTCAGAATGTCTGGTGCTATTTTTCTTTCTTTTCCTCTAGTTTTGAACCAAACACAGAAGAAAAAGCACCACCTCCTGGGCAGCTGCCTGAGCTGGGGGGTGGTTATTCCCAGGACAAGACAGTCCCAGTTTTGCTACTCATACCATGATTTACAGTCTTATGTCTCTTTCGAGGCCATCAATTTGCATCTCAGCTGGAGATCTCTAATGGTAAAATATCTTATGGAAATTCAGATTGCAGTGAGAGAGATCATTTCACAGTCTGAAGGAAACAAAGGTCATTAGCTGGGGGAAAGCAACAGAATTTCCAGCACCCACAACACAGCTGGCTCTGGTGTTTCCTTCTGGATTCAGGACACACTGAGCTAACAGGAGATTCTCCAGATAAAATAAACCCCTCTGCAAACAGAGCAATTTGTTGACAGGCTTTCCAAGATGCTGCACTCAGAATATTTGGCTTTTGTCTGCAGATGAGACACAGCTCAAACGCCCAGACAAATCAATGGCAATGCCCAGACAAATCATGTGCCTCACATGATAAAGCTATCAAAAACTAAAAATTAAAATTAAAATCTAAAATCAAAATACAGCAACTGTGCCAGGAGAAAAAGCATATTGTAAATGAGGCTTCCACTGAGCAATGTGTAGCACTGAGTGATTTGTAATCAGCATTAGTAGAGATTTATTACAGGTTCATTCATTCTTTGTCAATATTGCAGGGATATTTGTTAGTTCATCAATATTAAGTTATGATGGGATATTTCATGCTAGACAGGCCAAAAATAAATGCAGCCCTTCTTGAGAAGGCTGCAATGTAAGCAAAACCTGATGCAACCAGAGAGGAAGAGAATCTGAAGAACTTTCTGGTGTTATCCTTTCCAGCTGTGGCCTCAGAATACTCTCACTCACTTTAGATGCCCTGAAGTTCTTGGAAAAGTGTCATTCAAAATACAATTTATAAAGGAATCATGGCCACAAACAGGAGAGTCAAGTAGCTATTCAGGTAGCTTTTCACAATTATCTCATTTTTTAAAGAAACCCCACACAGTTTCTCTGACTAAATATTTTTCTGCTATAATCTGGCCCTGCCACTGATTAAGTTTCAGTGGGAAGATGAAAACAGAGCCCACTGGTTCTCCTTGGCCTTCCCTGGAAAAACTGGGGGCTGGAGGTGAACACTACATTAAATAATAATAATGACAATAATAACAGTAATCCTAAACTCCAAGTATCAACCTCCATGGAAAACAGGCAAGGAACAAACTGCAGTGCAGGAAAATACTCTTTGGGTTTCTTTTTCCGGCACAAAGTGAGCCAAAGCTAAAATATGGCTTTTAAGGATTTACAGAAATCCAATTCAAGCTCAATTAAAACCAAATTCAGCACATACTTAATCCTCAGCTGCTGCAGCAGAGCAGTGATAGGATATCACAGCTTTCAAGGGCTGCCTCATTAAGGAAGCAATGAGAGGTACCTCACAGGGCCTGAACAGAAAATGCAAAGGGAAACTGGTTGGGAAATATAAAGGGAAAGAGTCAGATTTTTCCCATTCCCCGGGTCACTTCCTTGGCAAAGATCTGCCACAAAAGCCGGTGAGGAACACAGCCTTTGTCTGATGGAAAATATCCCTGCTGATACACTTGGAATTTCATTTTCTAAACACAACACCAGGTTCACTTTAACAAATCATGCTTTGGGCATCTCCATCCACTGAGAGGAACAATAACCAAATCAAGAATCATCTGTCAAGGGAACTGAGAGCTGCAAACCCACAGCCCTTCCTGCACGAGCCAGAACCGTGAGCACTGACACAAGTGCTGAGCCTGCACTTCGGGGCCATGCAAAAAGCTCAGGAGTTAATTACCATAAATTGAAAGTGGGAATTTCCTGTAAACATACCTGAAAGAGCAGATTTAAAAATTCATTGGCAAGTGCACTCTTCACACTCCAGATCTGGTAGTCCTCCAGAGTGAGGTGTCCGAGCTTAAAGGGAAAAGGAGGGAAAGTGAAGGAAAAACCATCAAACCATTAACCTAGTTCTGGTAAAATGTTCATTAAATGCCTCATACAAGGCATGACAAAGCCAGTGGTTTGATAAAAAGTAGCACCTACCACGTGGATAATAAAATTTGATCCAATGAAAGAAGAAAAAATCCAGTTTTAGCATAACACACACAACCCAGAGAACCAAAAAGCACTGAGAGGAGAGGATGGACTATGGTCGGTGTGCAACCTCTGCTCCATCACTCAGATTTAAGGTTCATCCCTTGCATCCATTCAGAGCCCCAGAATTTTCCTTTGTGGGTTGGGAAAAAACAGTTTGGATCATCAGGTCCTTATGATCTCACCTAACACCACCAGTCCCGTTAATTCTTAATCCCCTGCCAAGTCACAGCAGTGCAACGCTGCCCAATGTCACTTCTGATTTCCAGTGACTCAGGGGTGGGATCAATCTGATTATTTTATGTGGTGATATCATTCATGGCCAATTTTACAGCAGTGCCAGTTACTCTGCCTCCTCTTACAGCCCATTTTCTCCAGAGTTCACAGAGGTCAAAGCTAGCACATGAAAAGAGGTTAAATAATTTATGTAATTACTGCACCATCAGCTCTTTCCAGCACTACATTGATGATGCAACTCTGAAAGATATTCTGAACACTTAAGTCATTTTTTTTTTAACTCTTTCTGGAATCCAGACTGATGCACATTTGCTTATAAATTACCCCTTTTTTTTAAAAGCAAAGAATTAAATCCTCAGAGGATGAAAGAGAAAAGCCACATTTCCCACTGCTTTGGCAATTAAGGAATTGCACTAAAATATCTGCCCACCACTTTGCTGGAGTACAAGCAGGCAAAACAACTATTCAAACAAGTAATTAAGCATTTCTAGGCATTCTTTATAGTTTTTCATATATTATTTACAGTTTCCAGACACTTTTCCCAATTAGTGCAGCAAAGGATGAAATAATGGAAACAACTTTCCTTCTGTTGTTCAAGGGTGATAACTCCAAATCTCCTCTCCCCAAAGAGCCAGGACATAATTACACATTTACACCCAGCTCACTATAAAGCACAACAGAAACCACAAAGACTTTCTCTGGTGTGTCATGACAGTCCCCTCCATAGTTTCACAGAGGCACATTTCAGCATAGGAGGACAATGTGTCTTTCCACAGCATAAAATACAAGATAAACTTATACACTGTCTTTTCCATAAGGTCATTTTTAACATGAACCACAAGAACAGTATCACCAGAACAGAAGTCAAGCATCAGATTGACAACTGGGGTTAGTTATGCACTGCAAACCTTGCAACCAGGACAGGCTTCAAATTAATTCCACCTGGTTATGTATTTTGGGGTGAGTTTCATGTATAAAAATGGCTTATGAAATTCAAACCTTTCACAGAACAACATGATAAATTTTAAAATAGAAGTGACATTTCTTGAAAGAGATTCTTTTATAGACATATCTGCTCTAAAGGAAGCACAAGGTTTTACTTTCTTATAAATAAACTGAAGAGCCAAGGGTATAAAAATGACAAAGAAAGAACAGTAAATTCCTACCTTTGTGTTATCATGGGTATGCAAAATATCTTCTACGATTTCAGCCAAACCCATGTCCAGCTCCTTAAACAAAAGCATTAGAACACAGAGTTAAAGTCTCCCAGCACTCTGGAGCTGAGTGTGATCAGAATGAAAATCTACCTGCAGGAGACGATGGTAACTATGTAATTCAGAACTGAGGGCTGCCAGGGAGCTCTGCTTTTACACCTAAGGTTTCCTTATATGAAAGAACATATGTAATAACCCAACCACTCTGCTTTGGGCAGGTCAAAGCTATGCAAGGCAAGGTACATCCCGTTAGCTGCGTACGGGAGTTCAGGGAAGGAACCCTGTTCAAACAACATGCACATTCCACCTCTGGAAGGATGACTTGAGGAACCAGAAGGAAATGAAGCCCCAGATGTGACTCACAGGTATTTTATCCGTACGATTATCCTTCCACACCTCCAGAAGTGCCACCACCATGTCCTTCAGCTCAGTGCGAGACAAGACCCCGTCGCGGTCCACGTCGAACACCTTGAAGCAAACTGAGAGGAAAGGAAATGACTCTCCTGTCAGAGCCACTCACCAGCTCTCTGCCTTCACTTCCTGCAGCACGCTCAGTGTGCAGAGTCACAAGAAGCTGATTTAGTGCTGGCACTTCTGATGAGGCAGGATCCATGTGTGGAGGGGAGGAAATGGAGCAGCTGTGTTTAATAAACTGGAATCCAGATTCCTGCAATCCTCTGCTGTGTTTTCTGATGTCACATAGCAGGGAACATATGTGCATCCAGAAATTTCCAGGGACTGATGGCTTTTGAGTTGCAGCAATATGGCTTTGGGAAAGGAGGGAACAAAAGTATTCCAAGACACAAGAACCTTGCAGGGGGCCAGCTGAGGACTGGGCAGTGGAAAGCCACAACATGCTATTTACCACAAGACAATCAAATAGGACATTTGGTTTATATTATATATAATGGGCAGGTAAGTGTGTGCACTTTCTATATTGAGATACACACTTCTGCATCACAATGCAGAACACTGCAAAAGAACAACTGAAATGCATTTTTTCCCAGTTTGATAATTTATATGAAACTACTGTTAAACTATAAAATATACAGATTAGGTTTAATCATCCTTTATAAAAGGAAACCTCAGTATTTAAAATTCCTTTCATTTTGTAACTTTAAAAGGCTGTCACCTTTCCCAGACACACATTTGTTCAGCGGGGGAAAAAAACCCTCAAAACATGAAAACAACTAAACTTCATTGCTCAAACTGAAAAACTGCTCTAAAATTAACAGTTAACATTTTGCATACTTACACTTCTGTCTTTCTGCCAAGGGTCCCCTGCAACATGCTGAGAGCCCACAGGAAATTTCTTTAAAATCTATGTGATTGTCTCGGTTTTCATCAAAAGCATTAAACAAACCTGCAAACCACAAAAGCATCTCCTGTTACAGCACCTGACAGTCCCACTCAGCATTTCCATGAGGGGTTAATGGGTAACATTGGCAAGAAGAAGTACAAACACTAATAATTTATTCTTATTAAGTGCAATAAAGGTAATTAAGCAGTACTAAGATCATGTGAAGGTGAATTAGATCGCTCGTGTATGGCTGGTCAAAGGGTGGGGAGGGATCTGGGAATTCTGAATAGTCACCAGGGGCTCACACCCTCCCTGAAAGGACTGACTTGGAGGGACCACCTGAGCCAGCATGGTCAGGACAGGCCTTTTCCCAAAGGCTAAAGGACAAAACATTCTCACCTGCCAAACGCCTTGACTTTTCCAATGTGCCTGACAGAAATTCCTATGGAAATCACTGAATTTCACTGTAAATTTGGCCTTTGGAAGCTTCAGTTACCAGCCTTCAAAGGAGTTATCAATTCCATTCCTTCAGCATTTACAACCTTTTTTATCCTACTTTTTTTATAGAAACAATGACTCCACAGAAGCCACAGAATGACCAGAAACCATTCCAGCTTCCCCACAGCAGCTGTGTAAATTGATATCACTAAGCACACAAAGCACACTTAGGAACAAAAGGATGTGGGGATGCATCCCTATGGAACTGGACATAGGTTCTGAATTTTTAAGTCTGCATCCACTGCAGATGAGTTTTCTTTCTTACTCCTGCCACTTGTCAGTAAAGCCCAGCATTTGGTGATAAGAAATTGCCACTCCAGGACTGCAGACACAAAGTTGTGTGCAAGTGGAGTGTTCCTGAATGTCCTGGTGTGGTGCAGCAAATGGCAATTCCACAACTGCAGCTTCCAGTTCCCTCCAGAGCAGCTTCCACTGGCCACACCAGTTTGGTTGTTAATATCAAAAACATACAAATCTCCTGAGTGAGTGTCCTGAATTAAATCTTAACTTACACTGTTAGGGAAGGGTCATTCATTGGCTGACTTGGATGCTTTAATTTCATAATTTATTTTATTGATGTATTAATTGCCATTCAGTTTAAAAATGGTCTATTTTCTCTCATTTAGGGAGAGCAGTTTGTCATTACAGAGTCTTAAGGAACCCACTGAAAAAGTTTAAGCAAGTAGAGGGCAACTTATGCACAAAATTTGATATATTTCCTGACAACTCAAGAACAAAACACAGAGGCATCACTTCCCTCATCATTCCAGATTTCCCAGCAAACAGATATTTCTCAGGCACCTTTTCCCATTTCCAAACATTACAAATGAGTGGAATGATCGAGTCATTTAAACCTCAAGGCCATCTTAGACCAGGCCCACTTTGAAGCTGTAACATTTGCTGTCCCCTGAGCAGCAGCAGCTCCTCACTCTCACATCCCCCTTCCATACCTTCACTCAGAGATGGATGAATTGGAGGGGAAACTAAGGGGGCAAATGTTTCTAAATCAAAGCGTCCCGTTCTCGACTGGGCTTTCAGCAGCCAGTAGCGCTTCTCCAGGTCGATGATGTCAGATTCTTCCACTGTATAATCAACAAAAAGGAAAGAAATGTTACCTTTTTTATCTCCAGAACCTTCTTACCTATTCACCACCAAGGAGCTGAACACCAGGAGTATCAGCACAAGTGTTTAGACATACAGAAATGACCTTCTCCCACTGCTAAAGGCTCCTGCAGCCTCTTCATTTCCACCTATTTCTTGTGGGTGAATTGAACAGGGAGTTTATATGTGCAATATCTTATTTTCCCGAGGTATCCGGTATTTAAACCCTTAGAAAAGATGAAAAGTAGCATTTAAAGAAAAAATTAAAAAATCTTTTATGGAAAAAAATAAGGTAGTGCTTGGCTGCTCTTGAAAAATTCCTACTGAAATTTTTAGCTCTCTGACACAGTCATTAGGCTAAATTTTCATGTGGTATTTAAACACTCCATCTCAGAATTATCTTTTTCCAAATAAAAAAAAGTCTGTTTCACAATATTACTTATACTATAGAATCACTCAGAATCCCATTCAACATTAGGGAGTGATGACACAAACCTGCAAGACACTTTATGCAGAGGAACTTACATGGCAATTTAAAGAGGGGGGAAAAGGACCCAAACCCCAAAACCAACGAGCAAAACAAGGTGCTAAACAAGGGTGACTAAAAATAGCCAGAGGAAGAACTTGTGCTTGCTTTCAAAACATTAGATACAAATGTTGGTCTCCTTATGCTTGATCCTTGCAATTAAATATATATATATAACAAGATTAAGTTTCTGCTCAACAATACTTTTAACCTTTTTACATATGCAAGTGTGTCACAACACTGCTTTAGGTCAGTGCAAATTAATTGGTGCTCAAATAGATATGTAATGACAAAGCTGTCTATATTAAGAACCACTACATGTGATCTCATTCCCAGATGGTTCTGAGCCTTTAAATCCACGCCAGCTTTCTAATAGGTTTAACTTGAGCTATTTGGCCTGGTTTAGTCTAGAGAAACAATAATAATCCTGTAAGGCTTAAGAACAGAAAAGCCCCCCCCTAAAAAGTTATGTGTCCAATTGAAATTTTACTGATTTCTTACCCCGGTTCTGTCATGAGGGGCAGTAATTTGCTTAGAACAGTAACTCAGGTAACCTACAATAAGCATGAACTAGTTGTAACACCCAGCACACCACATGATGCTTCAAAACCTACACAACATCCTACCCTCAGCAGCAGAAAGTTTGGAAAAATCTGAGTTGGAGTGTAATACCTGTAGGGCATTTTTAGCTGGAAAAGTGCCATCAGTGCAAACGTGTCCCTTGTCCTCTGGGCAGTCACAGAGAGACCCTGGTGAGCAGGTCTGGAGGTGACCCAAACCCACCCCTGCCTCCCACCCTCAGGGCATCATCTCCAGCTGCTGTACCTGTACACAGTGACACCAGAGCTGAGCCAGAGGAAACACTGATTTCCTTTGTCCTCTCTCCTCCTTCCTAGAGGGATCAATTCCCTGCTCTAGTTTACCATCTCCTGGCCCTTGGTTGTGTTGTAATCACGAAGTCACTGGGGTTGGGAGGGACCTTTAAAGGTCACCCACACCACGCTCCTGCAGGGACATCTTCCACTAGATCATGTTTCTCAGAGCTCCATTCAAGCTGGCCTTGAATATTCCCAGGGATGAGCCATCCAACACCTCATCCCTAAAAGATTTTTAACCCTTTTGGTTTAAATCCATTACCCCATATCTTATCACTACAGGCCCTACCAAAAGTCTGTCCTCACCACATAAGGAAGCAGTATTTTAAATAAATGAAGGAACATTATTCTACTAGAAATCAAGACAGAGAAATAGTTATTTCTTTGAAGATCAGCATATGAAAATATCACAGTGCTAATATCTTGGGGCTGCCACAGATGTGAGCAGCTTCATGGTCACAAGCAGAACAGTCAAGTGATGGAGAACTGGTGCATTCCAGGAAATAAAGAAAGGCATCCAAGGGATGTCCTGATCATCCTGCCTTGATGATTTAACAACATGCTTGCCCCACAGCAGTCAGTGTATCAACACAGGAGAGAGAATCTACCAAATAAAATCCACTTTCCCCAATCTTGCCAGCTCTCCCACGGTCAGGGGGTTCCAGCAGGGACAAGGGAGCTCACCAGGAGTGAGGAGAATGCCAGGGCTCTCAAACAGCCACACGGAGAGGGCAGGGCTGTGCTGGCAGCTGCAGGACCCACCTCCCCACACTGCTCTCAGCAGCACACACAGCAGCAATATCTGTGCTCTCTTGTGCATGAGCATGTGAATCACTTTTTATTCCCTTTTAATCCACCTTGCAACAAGGAGGAATAACAAATGTGGGAGTTGCATTTCATTCTTGAAATGATGCAACACCAAGAACATTCAAAAACCTGCACTGAAAGGTAAATCTGCAGGAACCTGCTTTCCCTGGCAGGTGCAATATTTATCTTTAGTAAGTAAGAACTGAAAGACTGTTGCACTTCGTCAGAGAACCTGTTTCAAATACCTATAGGAGAAGATAGTTGTGTTCTGTTTTTCTAACTGCACATCACAGGTGTTTCTACAGTGGTAATTTCTTTGTTTTATTATTTAATCTCTGAAAAGAAAGGTTATCAGGAAGCGTTTCAGTCAAGCAGTGGTTGAAATGACATGATCATTTAAAAGAGTTTTCAAATAATCACCTTTAAAAGAATAGTTGATAAGTATTAGCATAAGTGCTACATGTTTATTGTAGCCAGGGCAGCCCCAATGCATTGATTTTCTGCAGAAAAGCCAAACATTTTAGAAAGCAAAACTGACAAAGTAGTAAATAACATTCTTAGCACTAATCAGCCTTTCGCAGATTAGGTTGAGCACAAGTGAGAATGTGACAAAAGAGTATTTTTCATTCATGGTCCCAAGGAATTGGAGCCCACTGCCATAGCCCCAGGTAATAAATCCAGCAGGATTTATTGGATTGCAGACACGTGAAGTTTAAGTGCAGCTGAGAAAGCAGCTGTTGCATAATTTGATTTCTCCAGAGTGATTTTATGCACTTAATCTGGTAAGTCACTCTCAGGATATGCAGAGCACCATCTATTCCTCCTTATGCATGGACAAAAAGAAATCCCTGGCAATTTAGGGTATAGACATATAATCAGATCTGTTACTGGCCTTACATGAAGCATGATAAAGGCAGACGACACTCAACACCCAAACATATAAATGGGCACCACAAAACACCAGATTCTGAAGAAGTTTTGGATAGAGAAAGGATTTTATCTTTTCAAAATACTAACTTTTTTCCCCCTAGTGCCTGTTCAAATCACATCAAAAAGTGTGAACTGGACTTCCATTCAGATTACTTTAAAAAATGTATCACATATACAATAGAGTCCAAACCATCAGAACAGACTTTCAAGGGCAGGTAATTACTCTTTTTTGTTAATTACCTGTATGATATGATTATTTGAGGTCACATGGAGATACTACACACCTGTGAAATTTAACTATACACTACCAGTTTGCTGCCATGTGCTGGTTTGTGTCTCCCTCATCACCTGTCCCATTAGAAATACCAAAAACTTCCAGATCTGTAAAACTACTAATAGTGTTTCTTGGTTCAGTTCTTTAAGAATGAGACAAATATGACCAGAGGGATGAAAATGTCAAGTACACCCAAAGCATGTTCTTCATATTGTAAAAGAAGAACAAGAAAACATTTTCAGCCAAAATACACATATTAAACTGCAAATCTACTAAAAATGAGTTAATTCAAAACCAGCTGCCAGGCTGATCAAGTCAGATTGGATGACAGTGATAAACACTAAAACCCCTCCATCTTTCATTTTAATGCCATTCCCATCAAATGTATGCCCTTCCTATATATTCCATACGTAGCAAGCCATGAATAACCCTCTGTCTTAGAAAAAAGATTCAAAAGCACTTTTTCATTTCAGGCACTATTTATCACAATTCTTCACACGACTAGAATTCACTAAGTATTTCAATATATTAATTTTTACCCACCTATTGGTACAATCCTCTCTGGTTCACAGCAGCAGAAACATACCATATTCCCAACATTTTAACTGAGACTTGGCCTGTTTTGCTGTTTACCATGATCTCCTCCAGGCAGACCCCAGTCCCTGCTGGCAGCTCTTCATGGCGAGGCAGGAGCAGAGCCCGAGGGACTGACACAAACTCTCTTTCTGCCTAAACACACTCGTTTGTGGCTTTCAAATTAACCCACAGAACACTCTGGGACCTGGGCACCCAGAGCTGCTTTGCAAGACATAAAATAGCCTGGGAACTAAGAGGATAACAAGTGGCAAAATGCAGATTAAGCGATGCCGAGGCTTTTACTTATTGGCCTGGGCTGCTGTCACACTTTCATCTTTTTGCCTTTCCTAATTGGAAAACAAACACACAGGAAAAGGAACATTATAAACTCAGCCAAGAGAGATCCCTGTGTGTGCCAGACATGGCTATCCAGATGTTTATCCAGCAGAACATGGATTATCAGTGCCTTCAGATGGGAACACCACAGGGGAGGCAGGAACAGCACAGCTCCTCTCAAACCACAGGTGTTCACACGCCTGGGAAAAGCAGCACAGAATGAAAGATGCTCTTAAAAAGCACCTTTAATAAAACCAAAACCTTCAGAGTTGGCTTCTGTATGTGATTAAGAGATGGTGTTTCAAGAAGGCACCAGAGCTGAAGTGGAAAAGCTACAGAACACGTACTTAACACCCAGACAGGCTTTCAGAGGGAGCAAAGTGAAGGGATCACCTCATTTCACTTCCCTCTGGCACTCCCATGTGCAGCCCCCCAGGCTGACAAAGCCAGCCCTGACAGACACCTGAACTCCACAACACTTCACTTCTATACCGTCTGAAAACCTGACTCTTCCCCTTCAACCACCCTGTCTGGCTAGCCAGGGCTTCTCTCATTTATTATATTCAATTAGTGATAAATGCATGTTCTAAAATGGAATTATTACACTGATTACAGGGCTGCTTTAACTGCACCTCAGCAGGCAGGAGCTGGCAGAAGGAGCAGGGGCATTGTGATGAATTTTTCTGACAACAGAGGAGAGTCTCTTCAATTCAAAGGCGAATTTGGATGTTATTTAATCACAACTCAGTGACACAAGAACTGGGTAACAAAGAAGTACAAATTAAACATTCTGTCAGTTTGAAACCAGTAACCCTTCCGATAAATGGAAGGATTTTCCCCCTGGAAAAAGACTGAAAACCTGAGTTATCTGACACTGAAACACACCTTCATGACACATAAAAAAGGCAACCAGCACCTACATTGCAGCAGAAAAAGGATTTCCAGCTAAATGAAGGAAATCAGTGAGGTCTCACCTGGGTGTGTGGGGCAGCAATGTGGGATTTACACCGCAGTGCTCTTCAATATGATTGTTTAAATATATATATGCATATAAATATACATGATCGTACTGTGAAACTGAGAAAATCCAAACTACTGCTAATTGGTCAATCCTCAGGTGGAAGACAAACTCACATCCCTGAAACTGGTTTTTTTTAGGAAAAGAGATCCAGAAGAGGCTTGAGTTATCTTGTCAGCTTTCAAAAGAAATCATTCATAGTTCTGATTTAAGTGAAATGGAACCAAATTTGATTAAAAGCAGCAAGTGCGTGCAACTTCCTGTAACTTTAAAATTTCCTTTGTAATTATGTGTTGACAAATATAACTCGAGTCATCTGCCTACCCAAATGAATGTTATTTACAAAGGAAAAATTAGTATTCCTTTGTTTCCCTGATAGCTCAGCTCATTAAGCAAATTTAAATGGAGCCACTGATGCTTTGCAATAAAATGGTTGCTTGTTTCTAAATCAATGGGAGTAACTCTCACTATTTTTACCAGTGCAATTTTTCATGTCTCTGACATATTATTCCAGGAGCTGGATGAGTGTGAGGGGGCTCTGAGCTTGGGCCAGGAAGTTCCTAATTGCACCACCAAGTGTCACAACTCAGTTTTCATTGTAGAGGAGAAGAAATGTTAAAAGCTCTCCCTCTTGCTCTGGGTTGTCTAACAGTGTCTGCCTCAGTTTGCCAAACATTATTTCACTTACTTGTTCTTCCACAAGGCAACCACCCTCCAAGGAGAAGTATGAAAACCCAGCCTTCATTCCGAGCAAAGGAACTGTCACAACAGCTCCTGCTGTTTTACACACTCAGCTGGGTTAAAAATACTGCTCTTCTGAATTTCTTCCTCTTTGCATTGCCCCGATTAAGACTGAAATTACCTCGAAGTGCTCAAGCACTTGGATTTTCCTTACTCTTGCATCTCTGGATGAGATTCCTACACTGCCGTGAGTCACGAGGGAATTCAGGAGAATTTCATGCTATCTGGAGCTCCAAACTTACATGTCACATGAGCTTTATAATGTGGGGACAAAGCCCACGTGGCAGTTTTCTGCAATGCACTGGAAAGCTCGACCTGAAGATTCAAGAATCACTTCAGACACTCTGAGGTATTTTCTGTGAGTTTTTTAACCCCATCAATGGCAAACTTCATTTTTCACTCAGTCCTACCTTCATTACACGCAGCCACATGTAAGTTACCAGGAAAGGAACAGGGGACACCACCAATTGTCAGGGTCATTTCTCAGTCACCTGATGCAATACATGGCACATTCCTTTACGGGTCTTTATCCCTGAGAACGTGTTGAAACACCCAGGAGAGCCCCAAAATTTTGCAAACATGTTTCACAAGGCTTTAAAAATGCAACTTCTCCACCAGGACATGTGGCCACAGGACCAGCACACATCAGAGTGACCACACCACCTGGTTCTTAGAAAAGAAAGAGAAATACTTCCTCCTGTAATTCAGTTTACAGAGTCAGGTGCTGCAATACACAGCAGTGTGAGGAAATTAGTGTAAGCCAACTTGGTCATAGAGAGATTAAAACCCAGTACAAGAATATGAGTTGAATTTCTGGCCCTAAAACATGAGGAATTCTAAGATAAGAGGCAGAGGGAGCTGATCTGAGGACTGGTATTTCAGAGATGATGGATCTCTAAGGCAGAGGCTGATTAAGTAACTGGGAGTCTGTTCTGACAAAGGTTGAGCAATTTAAGATGGAAAGATGAAAAGGAAGAAAAAGGTAACTACTACAGGAGAAACAAATATGATGTGGAACCACCTTTTTTCCAAGAATCAGAACAGATTTTGTCCTCATTCATTTTTTTTCTAATAAGCTTCTCATCCAGTCTCCTTAAATCTCGTTTTAATTATCACTTTGGTCTTAATTGTTCTCATTCTTGGTTTAAAACTGACAAAAATCACTTAGCCTAGAAACTGAAGATAGAAACACTTTTCTCTTGATATAACAATAGAGTAGTGGGTTGGGTAAACTAGAATATTGTGCTCTTCAGTCATTTCCTTCTTGAATGATGTATTTTGCACATCTAGCTGGGAACAGACTTGAGGGCCTGCAGATGTATCAGTATATCAAAGCCAGAACAAGTGAAAACAATATTACATATGAAACAAAAATCTATTAAACAGTAGCTCTTAATTTTTTTTTTCTAATTATAAACCTCAATTTCAGCATAAATAAACTTTCTGCAGAAACACAGTAAAAACTGTTCAGAAAGTTTCCATTTCAAAGCATTAAAACACCAAAGCCAAAATCAAATTCAGCTCTGAGGTACCAGCCAGAGGCCTGGGCAAAGCTTTCTTTGAACACTGAGGGTGAAGGACACCTGGCAAGGGTGGGGACATGGCACTTCTCAAAGTGACACAGCTCCAGATCTTTTCCTCTATAAAATTCAGAGGGTTGGGGTTTTCAGCCTCATCTCAGACCTCAGAGTATTTAATGGTCAGTGTCTGCTGCAGCCTCTCGTGTAATGCAGATAAATTACCTGTTTATAAACCTCTGACTTTATGATGCATTTTCCTTTTAGATGAAAATAATTCTAATGCTCCCTTTAAAACCCAGAGAAGAATTTGTATGTTGCTTTATTCACGTCACCCACCCAATTAAAGAGATTAAATGCCAAGGCAAACCTGTGAGAGCACACCAAACACAACCAGACTGCTCAAACCACTGCCATCTCCACAACAAACCCCCTTCTCCCAGGGATCCCAATCCCATAGATGCTTTACTGGAATGGATCCTTGGGCAGCAATTATAATTTATCAGCTTTTTGGTTTTAGATTTAATTTAAAAACCAGCTGTTCCTTCTTTTACAGTAATATAGACATAAGGAAGCACTTGTTCTTTGGAGATTATTCCTAAATGCAAATCCTGAGGAGGCTTCTCTGTAGTTAATTTAGTTCCCTGACTATATCACATGCCAGAAATACCACTTGTTTTACTGCATAAGCAAATTAGGAGGTAACAACAATTTTTGAAACAAGCAGTATTTTCTCAACTGTCTCAATAGTTTTATGATCCACTATAAAGACCAAATATAAAGCCAGTATTACAGGCAAGCCACTTCAGAAAATTAATTGACAAAGAGAAGATACTTTTATTATTATTTTTTTAACTTGCTTAATAGCAACAGCAAACTCTAGAAGTGTTGCATTGTCATCTCTTACACACCCCACAGCGTCCTTGGACATAACAACGCCTGACATGGCCCAGCACAAGAAGCAGAGAACAAATCAGGAATTTCTGAGCAGAGCAGAGTGGGGAGCCTTAATGAACAACCATGGCAGAGCAGCAGCTGAAACGTGAAAGGTTTTTCAGATGGGCACAAGCAGCAGCCTTTACTCACAGTGTGTGACTCCAGCCAGGGTCTGGTAGAAGGTGGGGGTGTCGCTGTCGTCGGTGAGGGTCACGTACACCCCTCCCGAGAGCAGCCACCGTGAGAACGTAAAAGCATCTTTGTTGTGCAACAGCCAAACCCTGAACTTCTCATAGTTCACCTTTTCACCCTGCAAGAAACATCAGAAAAGGGGAGCTGTTTTTTCCAGTGGCAGTAAACAGGAACCATCCAGCTGTATAAAGGGAAATGGGGATGATCTCCTAGAAAAATAAGCACTGAAATGATTTTGTTGCCTGGAGCTGTGCCTGGTTTTCCCCTTTCCTCCTGAAATGCAGCACTGGGAGAGAAATGAACTTCTCAGCTCTCCCTGCATTTCAACCACCTACTCAATGTGCCCTTTGGAAACTCTGTTACCCTGAAACTCGGGTTAAATGGACTAAAAGAAAAATAGTTACGTACAATCAATACAGAACAGGTTATTTTTATGAATTTATTATCACAGATAAAAGCTCTTATGTGCCAAATAACAGGTGCCATAAAATCATAACCATTCTGTCATATCTGTCCAGGTATACAAACCCTTCTCACAGTAAAAAAAGAGACTGGGGAATAACCAATGCCATGATTAATCACTGCAGCAACATGTCCATTTTTTGCCCAAACCCACTGTGGAGCACGCACATGAACATGACATTCCCAGGATCTCCTCCCTCAGACTCTCTTGCTGAATGTCCCATGGAGCTCCTGGTCAGGAATACACAAAAACTACACATCCACAGAATTTCACTGCTGGAGAGGCTGTTTAGAACATTTAGTTGAATCCTTTCCAAGCTATGCCCATGAAACCATAGGGATCAGCAGACTAATTTCTACAGGACCTACAAAACTAACTAAAATAAAAGCAAACCCATTATCAGTAGACAAACTCATTATATGGAGATTCCGATCTCCAGGGGAAATAAACAGGGGTCTGAAAAGTGGAAGAGGTTTCAAGTCATTGATTATTTAAACTCCCCTCATATCACAGACCATTAAACTTCACTGAATTACATCTCTACAGAATCCAACAATTTGCATTTGGCCACAGACTGTCTGCAACTGCCAAAGGCAGAACACTGAAAATCCAGTATCCCTTTGCCAGGCTGCTCCAATGGTTAATCACCAGCACTGCTACAGCATTGGCTTCCTCTGCCCATTACAGGAAGTATTTTGGGTCCAGATACTCTTTTTAAGCCTTTTTGCCCTAGACTAAAGACCGCTACATTTTTCTGCAGCAAATCCCAGAATGGTTTGGGACTGAAGGGACACTAAAGCCCACCCAGTGCCACCCCCTGCCATGGGCAGGGACACCTCCCACTAGTCCAGGTTGCTCCAAGCCCCATCCAACCTGGCCTTGGACACTTCCAGGGATGGGGCAGCCACAGCTTCTCTGGGCACCCTGTGCCAGGGCCTGCCCACCCTCACAGGGAAGAGTTTAATTTATTATTATTGAATTTCTCTAACAGTTGGGATTAAAAGACAAGATCATTTTCTCACTACCTGCTCCACTCTTTCCCTCTGCTTTTTGCACTGCTCCCTGTAAACGCAACAACAGCTGTGTCACTAAGACTCCAATTGTTCCAATGGATTAGGGAAGGACAAGAAAAAGGGACAGAAAAACTCTGGACAGGAGGCAAAAAACATTTGAAGCAAGTAATGTTTACAGCTGAGCCATGATGGAACTGGAGCAACACAGATATCCCTGAATTTGCTCCCTGTGTTTCAGAAACAAAAGGAAAGCTCTGATGTATTTTAAAGCTTCTATTTCTAGCTGAGTACATGCAATAATTCTGAAGAGCAGAAGCACCTGTAATCCTCCCCACAGCAGGAAAGAAGGTCCACAGCAGGAGCATTAAACTTTCCCACTCTCCTGCAATGACTGAGGATGATTGTCAGCCCAGTAAATCCTGCTGAGTGGGCTATTTTCATTTTAAGAGAATAATCAATATGCAGCATCTTCTTGAACAGGAAAATGCTCTGAAGCCAGATTGATACTCCTCTTCCTGCAAGCCTTCATAAAGTATTTCTGGATTTCTTGGATAGCATGCAATTAACTTGGAGGGTGCAATTCATCACACCATACTGATGGGAAATTATAAATAGGAAATACCAGCGTGGGTCAGGTCCAGGAGCTGGACTGCAGTGTCCATATGAGCTGTGATTCCAGCCAAGACTGAGGAATGCAATCACTGCCTACAAATCCAACACGATCCCAGCGCCACATCCAACGAGTGGCTCAGGCAAAGCCCAGAACCAAAGCTATCTTCAATACAGGACAATAAAATCTAAGGTAATTAAGCAACCTGATATGCACAAAGAAAGCTCCTAGTCAATCCATTTGTCAGGGGAATGCACAATGATGTCTAGATTTTGCTGATCTTAGTCCTCTGATAACAAACAAAGCAACCAGAGCACAAAACCTGACAATTCATCAGCATCTCTGGTGTCCACGAATCAGTTATGAATGTATAAAAGTACCAATACCCTGTTTTAGAGCAGGACTGCAGCAAGCCTCACAGATTACATCTCTCACACAACCTAAAGCATAAATAAATGTTGTAGCTCCTGGCAGGAACACTGAGACAAGAGTAATACCATAAAACTATTATTTTTAAGCACCCGTTGCTGCCAGGCATTTTAAAATCCAGGATGCAGATTTCCTTTCCTCTCAGATCTGTGTTCTAGATTTCTTCCCTAATTGCAATAAAATGGGCACACTAATGAATAAGTTCCCACTAGGAATATTAGTATTTAAATTTACCTGATAATATGATTACCCTTGGGAAATGGTATCTTTCAAAGCAGCACGGCAAGGACAGGAGTGTGGAGAATGCCTGAATTTATATAACCAAACTGCTATTCACAGGCATACAAAATACATCTAATATTACAACATCAGAAACTCTCAGCTTTTACCCAATTTAAACAAGGTCAATTTGTTCCCATACGTGCATGAGCAAGAAAAACAAACTACTCCATGCAACTTTTATTTTCTTGGCAATGCAATAGGATAAAACCTGGATGAAATACCTCAGAGAAACATTTCTTGAGTGACTCTGGGACCTTCCCGTCAACCACGTGCAGCATCTTCTCCATCTCATCACGGACAACATAACTCCCAGATTCATTAGAGAAGAGACTGAAAATATCTGAGGAAACAGAGATGTGTAAACAACTATGGCAGGGACATTTGTCACATTTTAAGTTTACAACATGCTGAGAATGCCAAAGGATGTGCAAGGACCGAAGGAATAAAAACTCGGGTTGATCCAGTTTCAACAGAGCTCAACAAGGCTTAGGTCAAGATGCTCATTCTCTTTCACCACTGTAATCAAAAGCAAAATAAATACTATCAAGTCAGATTAACAAAGGAGACAAAACAACAGAAGTCAGTAGGCAGATGCTTTCATTTGTTTTGAAAAATATCAATGCCATCCTCCTCCCTCTGCCCACATAGAGAGATCATCAGGCTTTCTATAGGATCCCAACACTTACATTCATGAGGATTAGCAAATATTTCATTTTGATAATTATAGAGACAAAAACACACTGAATTTCAAAAAATGCAGCTAAAAATGTTTAAAAAACCTTATCTTTACTGGAAAATGTATGCCCTGCTTACACATAAGAATAGGGACCACAATTCATGTTTGCTTTGTGTATAGTAAGTGTATTTTACACTCCCTATCCACAATCTTGTTGCTACTGTTAAAAGTTACACCACTTACATTTTGTTTTCTCTTCCTCTCTGCCTCTTGTCAGCAGAACTAACCCGACTATCAAGTTATTGAAGTGCAGCCCTTTGGATATTCCTCCAAATGAACAGTAGATAACCTAGAAGAATAAACCAGAGAAGTTAGCCAAAACCAGGGCACACAGGGATGGCAGAAGGAAAAGCAACAGCTTACACTGAGGCTCCACCCCATGTGGCTTTTAGCCTTGTCACCTCACATTCAGCTAAACATGCTTCAAATGCTAATTTTCTGGTACCTATAAAACAGCCCTTCCAGGGTCTTTTAACTTGGTGAAATGCAGGTACTTGCCATGACCTGCAATATAAAAACCCTCCAGTGAAGACAGCTTTGCTCACGGGGTTGTTTCCCCAGACTTCTTTACCAGGGAAATGAAGATGGAACCTCCTCTAGGCTGGGCTTGGGTAGTGTCAAAACCACCAAGGGGATTGTTGGAGCATCAGGAGATGCACTCCCAGTGAGCCACCAACTCCCACTGCTTCAGAAAGGTGTGCCACAGCAAAACCACCTTCCAGCAGCTGTCCCTGAGGCATCCCAACACTCCACCTGCTGCTGGAATGGCTGCTCCAGCTCAGTGTCCCCCTCTGACAGCAGGACTTCAAGAGAAAGCACCAGAAATCAAGAGCTCCACTCAGAAGGGACTGGAAGATCCACAGAGAGGCACCTGAAGGCAGTTATGGAAGGGCTGAAGGATTCACCCTTCCCATGAAAAAGGCTGAAACCTTTTCCAGGAACAGCCTGGATGCTGCAGCCTCACTCCCCCATCAGCACCTGGCCAGTGACTCAACACTGATACACGAGATACGAAGCCAGTCTGCCATTTTAGGACAAACAGCAACTCCTTTGAGTAAACAAGAATTACCAACTCTGCTGTTGCAATTCATCACTTCACCTTGGCTCTAATTCTACAGAGAGGACAGGAAAATACATGTGCTGTTCTGCTCTTCCAATACAGGCTCCTCCTGCAATCCCAAATCCAGTCCTACAAGCACCACTGCTTCATCAGTCTCCCAAGACAGAAGTCTCCAGTAGGTGTTAGAATTCAAAGCAGTCAGAACTGATCTATTACTCTTACACAGAAGAATTATTTCAGTGTCTGTGTCTTACAAATTGATTTTCTCATAGGTATCACGTGGAACATCTAAGCATAAGGAGAAAGGATCCAGTCTGGCTGGTGAGGAACTACTGGGAAAGAGCAGGACAAAGTGATTTCTCACTGCTCACGTTTGGATGGCAGCCTTATTTGCTGAACTTGTTTTTTAAATAGAGCTTTTTCAGAGGGGAAGATAAAGGACCAGAGATCAATTCTTACTAAGAAAAGTGTTGAGTGTATTTTAAACAGTATTTTTTTTGCTTGCATCTGAATTACAGTCTAAATAATAATAAAACCAGGATGCGTACTGGGATTTTTTATGTACTGACTTTTCTGCAGTAAAGCCTTGAGTATATTCTTTACAAAACAATTTAGCCAAATGTCAATAGCAGGCTCAGAATTACTGTGGACAGATTCAGTATTCTGTGTGAATTTGCACCTTTTACACTTATAAAGCAAAATGCAACAAAACTTGCTGCCTGCAGGTTTAATTACCTTAAAACAAGTAGCTGAACACTGGAAATGGATGCCAGAGTAAAATAAAATCTTCCTGCCTTGTTAAAAACAGGAGCTTTTGAGGTCATTTGCTGACCACTACTTATTAATAAAAGAAAATTCAGCTCCCTTGGTAGTTTAATCACTTCAATAATGTAAATCAGAAAGTGGCAGAGACAGCTCTGAGTAAAGATGGAACAAACCAGCAGCACTTGGGGAAACCTCTGTTAGCAGGTGCAGGGAGGTTTGAACCTTCTTCTTCTTCCTTTTAAAAAGGCAGAAGAAATCAACTGAAAATTCCCAAAGAATACATTGTATGACCAACAACTTCCATATCTGCAGAGGGTGGCATGTATCTCCTTTGAGACTCCTTAGGATGATGGTGTGAGGCTCAAAAATGAGCTCCAGAAATGCCTGATGGCAAAGCTCAGAGGGATCTGTGCTTCCACAAGTTCCTAATGAGTTGGGATTCTCCAAGAGGTTCACAAGTGGACTTAGAAGAATACTCCTGGAACCCAAATCCCTCTTTCTATCCCCTCAATCCCAGTGCTGAATGCTCGAGCCCAGGCTGGCAGGAGAGGGGAATGCCAGAGCCCTGTGAGTCACTGCACTATCACAGGGGTGGTTTCCACCTCGAGGCAAAATTAAGCCAGGACTGGGAGTGACCAAACAAAACCAGTCATGGGCCTGTCAAGGGCACTGGTTAGACCTGGCCAAGCCCCACAGTGCTGTGGTGGCAAGGAGGAGATGAGGGAACACCTAACACAGAGTAGCTACACCAGATTGACTGCTGCTCCACAGACTCCCTGGAGACACCTGGACAGCGTCCTGTCACCTGCACAGAGCCCTCTCCTGGCCCACCCCACCCCACCCCTCTCCACGGCTGTCACCTCAGACCATTAAAATGTGTCTGCAGGCACGTCAGGGGAAATGGGCTGGTAATAGAGCAGGATTTAATTCTCCAGAAAACATTCTGTAGGACCTGTTTCATTCCACTCTAAGACAGCGCTGCTTAAGTACATTAATTTCCACAGGGTGCTCAGCTCATCCTCTTCTATTACTAAAGTTTAATCCATTTACAAATGCTTGAAGGGCTGAATTATTAAAACTAAATTTGTGCTTTATTTGGGTACAGGGATTGTATAGGCTTCATGGCAGAGATTTGAATTCCACACTTTTTATGTCTAATCATTTTGTTTTCACAAGATGCCTTCAAGGCTACACAGCCCATGTTGTCAATTTACCTTTATATTACACTGGAATCATTACTTTTTTAAAATATGCAGTTAAAACATGTCCTCACTTCTGCTGACCTTTGTATATCTCAGTTATGGTATCAGTTGAATGCCAAATATTACATTTATGCATTATTTCCACATAACACAGTGTCTGCTCCTGATACAAACACAGAAGAGGAATTCTATGATAATGCCCAATGTGCTTAATATATGCAATTATGACCATGGGCAGCTGGCATTGCTTTGAGTGTGGCTGCTTAATTGTTCCTTGGGAAGAGTTTATAAACACTGAATGGTCATAGAACAATGTCTAACAGGGATCAGTGTGTATGCCTAAAGAAGGGCCTCCACAATTTTTCACATTAATGTGCTATTTGGAAACTTCTAACAGTATGCACCATCAAAACATGATGCAATTTTGTATTGCCCAAAATTACTTAATACTGTTGCAGTTTTACTTAAAACAGCCACACCAAGACTATCACAGCAATTTCCATTTCACAATGTAAAATTTAGTACAACTATATGGAAAAAAAGTACTATTTTGTGTAAGATTTAAGTCTGACGTTATGTTTCATGAAGAGCATAAGGAGATGGTTCTTTTCTGTTAGAAACAGTCTCAGCCTCTTCAAGCAATTCCCTTTGGGTCCCAATCCCTGGCCCTGTGCCCACGAGCTCTGCTGGGAGAGCAGGGGATGCTCAAAACGTTCTCCTGGCTCCCTTCTCCAGAGTATAAGATGTCCTGGGTTCCTTCCTGATTTTATCCTTATGACCCCCTCTTGTCTCCCAGTCCTTGAGGAGTCTGTGTTCTTGTTCTGGCAGCCCCCTCAGCGTGTCCCTCCTGTCTCTGTTGGCATCATCCCTCTCCTCTCTGCGTTTCTGGGGCTGCAGCTTGTCAACCAGTGAGTCACACTTGGAGAAAAAGCTGCACTGACACTCAGCTCCTCACTCAGGATCACTGCCTGCTGTGCATAAACCACCTCACCATCATAATGTATGTAGGTATTTATAATAGATATAATTTCATGAGTCACTGCAATGACTGCACAGGCCAAAGACAGGAGCTCCTTTCTCAACACCACTCTCCTCCTCACCTAAAAGAGAAAACTAGGAAAAAAAGCTTTCTTGAAATATCATCATTATCATTCTGTCCTTCCACCTCCTCTGCACAACACTTAAGCTATCAAGGTGCCCACAACTGCATATGGTAATTACATTATTTCCTTGCATTTAAAAACAAATTCATACTTCTCAAAACCTGAGCAGCTTTGCTGCAGTTTAACACCACAGACACAGCACATCCCTTCATTTCATTTTATTAATACCTCCAACTCCATTTTCCAAGAGATCTTTTGAGAACATAACTGTCCAGAACACCTAAAATATGTTTCCTGCGCATGATGATCATGCAAATTGACCAAAGTTCCAGTTCTCTGTTCTGTGTTCCTGCTGCAGAACTCCTGTGTTTTTAATTTAACAAATTCCTGAAGGCCTATTACCACTCAGATATGAAACACTATTACTCAGAACATGCAGAGCAGCCAGCCCAGCAACCTGAGGCTCAAAATGATCTATTTTAATGACTGAAAGGCTGAAAAGCCAGAACAAGGTCTTTAGCTGCCTAATGACTTTGCCTGCCTTTCCCCATCCTGCAGCCAGGAATTACAAAGCACCTCTTTCCAGTCTGAGCAGAATCAAACCCAAATTTTATCCAGATTTACAGTATCCAAGCTCACAGATATGATCCTGCATTGCCTCCATCATTTGCACTCAAATTTTGAGATGAGTCCTGATAAGATGCCATCAAAAACCAATTATGAGTCTTCCACTAATTTTATTCCACCACCTGGAACCAAGAACTGCTGCATAACCATAATGACTGTTAAAAGGCACAAACCTCACCAAAAGTGTGGCTTTAAGGAGAGATTTTTCAAAAATAAAATAGAGTAGCCAGCAGACATTCGAAAATCCAGAATCTCTATTTGTGTCCAAATCAGTAATTTAATCCTGAACATCGACATAAAAGGGATACAAAAGTACAAGTTAACTCATAACAAAATTCTCAGTGTTTTATATTATCTCAAACCAATCATGAGCAGTGTAAGATACATTTTTGTTTCATTTTATGGGCTATCAACAGTCAAAAAACCCAGAAAACAGAAATTAATACTGAAGAGAGGCTTTAAGCTATGGGCAAAGCACATCCCTCCTTTTAATTTGATGGTGTTAACACCATTGAAAATTTCCCTGGTAAGCCTTAAACACCCCCACAAAACCCAAACTGTTTACAGAAGCAAGGAGTATCATCCTCTTTGTCAACATTTAGGAAAACCAGGGAAAAAAAATAGGGAAAAAAGATTAATCTTAGGAAAAAGTAACTGTGCCAGGGTGTTAAACCTTCTGCAATGCACACTTCAGCACTCACATTATCTAAGTAACACTGGAAGCCTTGCACGCTGCCTGGGAGGTCAACACCACTGAGGAGACCAAAAATAGAAGCTGTGACTAGGAATGACATGGAGCAAGATATCATTTGAAAGGTCTGGCCAATCTTTTTTTCTCTACCAGCAATATTTTAATTTTTGTCTCAAAACAGGGGCCTCTATGGCAGAAAAAAAAATTTTAAATATGCACATGTGCAGGATGGCATTACTGTTTTGCTTTTTCTTTTTTACATATATACACACAATATTTATATCCACGTGGAATATTTTGGCTACTTTTCAGTCTATTTATGCATTTATTATACATATATTTATACATAAAATTATTTTTAAGAGCTTGTAAAGATTAACCTTAAGCCAAAGGAATCCCAGAGAAAACAGCAGCAAATGTATGTCCAGAGTAAATAAAATCCTCTGCTATAAAGGCTTTGTTACAAAGTCCCAATCTTTTACTTCCCCAAACCCACACCTGGATATTCAGGTTTAGTTCAAAGCCATCTACCACCTATTTGTGGGCTGGAATCAGTAGCTCAGTCCAGCCCACATCCCTGAGAACCCACCATCCAAGTGTGGAACATCATCTTCAGGCAGAGAACACACACTGTAATAATGCATGGAAAACAGAAGAAAGAAATTCAATCAGCTCCTGTGTCTGTACAAGCACATTTGGGTGTGCTGTTTCTCTGGGAAGCCAAATGCAGTGGATGTGCAATCTCAGAGCTCACCTCAGCAACTTTTGGAGGGACTCCATCACCAAGGACTTCCCTGATGAAGCACTGCTGGGTCATATAATATGAGAGTCCACAAGTCCTCTTGAAAGCATCTTTCAGCCTCTTCAGTTCTATGTCTGTGACTGTGTTGAATAAGAACAGAGGGGAAAAAATAGCAAATAAAGATGTTAGAGAAAGGTAATAGCTTAAGGAATCTCAAAATTCTATATGCCTTACATTTACCTTTACAATAAAAAGACATGAAGAAAGTAAATGCATGATTTCACCTAAACAGTGGGAAAATGTGACTACTAGAAAATGAGATCTAATAATCTGATCTTCCTTGAAAGGAGGGAAGTGAAGCAGACCTATAGTTAACATCAATGTGAACACCAGTTGACTGCCTAAGTTTTCTGACTTCGATAGTGTCTTATAATTTGTCCTAAATTCAGCACCATTATTGTTACACAAAGGCAGATCAGTCAGTTTTATGATCAGTTTGACACGCATGTAAGCCAGAGGAATTACCTGCAGCCAACAGTGGTGACTATTATTAAGAGCAGCTCCAAGAGCATCTTTCAGGCAGCTTCATCTTGTAACCAATCTGATTTTGTATATTAAAATGATCAAATACTTCACCACCACTGCATACTCACAAGACAGTGCAGTGAGGCAGGATTTAATGGGAATAAAACTTGGGATTACATGGAATCCTTCACCTAAGATTTCGTTGCACAGCCAAAATCAGTTTGCCAGCTCAGACTTGCTCAGAGCTGTAAAGGTGGAAAAGCTGCTGCCATCCCATCTATCCTGGGTTAGGAACTCCTGGAAAGCAGCCCTGCCCTCAGACTTTACAAGCACAAAGCAACTTTCTAACAAAGTGTTTGAGAAGGGAAGTGTCTCGTGGAACAAAACAAGTCCTTTGTCTCAAGCCAAGCCCCAGGAAGAGCAGAGGATCCCCTGGAAGTCAGCGGGTGGTGCAGGGTGAGTTATTTAGCATGCAGAGGCTGGAGAAATGATGCTGCACTGGGGAGCTGTGCCACTGTATTTATAGCAAGGCATTTTCCTTACCCGGAGAGCACAAGCCAGACAGAATCAACACTGACATGGCCAAAGGCTTGTCAAGCTTTTTGTCAGCCAAAATAAAACAGAACCCTTGAGGGCTTAATCCAGCACTCAGTAAAATTTCTACATTTTAGTTAATTCATTCATCAAAAGAAAAATCAATCCTTATAAGTAAATCACATTAAAACATTCCTCCCTAATTTTAATCCTTGTCATCACCAAAACAGACCATTGGCTCCTCTTAACAATTGTCAAAACAGAAATTGGGTTATATTTCTTCTCAAATTTTATTACAGATTCTGGGTACTTCTGACCAGAAAAAGTATCTAAGAAATAAACCTCAAGTGTGAGCCACACAGCATCAGAGCTATCAATTAGCACAGTGATGATTAGCATTATCACACATCTTGTTTTACTGAACCAAGCATGCTTTAATTACATGGCAGAAGAATGTTGGTATAATACTGTTACCTGGCTCATCTGGTGTTTAAATTTCACTATTTCACAACAACATCTGTCCAGAGAGGCATTTTCTGTGCTTGTGTCTTTACAAGCAATGCTTTAATGAACACTCAAAGAAGAAAGAAATGAAGTGCTTCACCTCCTCTCACCTCTTATGCACAAGAGAACTACAGAAAGTTTTCAGCCAACAGGGATAACTTATTGAAGGTTTTATACCCCCCTACACACACATCCTTTTAATAAAAACAGACACTGCATTCTGGTTTTTTTCTCCCCCTGTTAATTTTTTTGATCTCCTCACCAATTAATCCAATCAGGTTTGTGGTCATTTGGCAAAAAAGTTTCTACCCAAACAAAGCACTAACAAGCTTGATGCTCACAGCACCCAGGACTGCAGTGCTCAGGAACAGGGAAATCCCACATAAATATGTGTACCATGAGAGGTGGGAGTGTCTGGAGTCCCAGTGAAGGTGAGGGAGAAGGCTGGGAACAAGGCTTGCCAACCAAGACCTTCCAAAAAGGTATTTAATAGAAATGATAAGTTGATACTGCCTGTCCATGTTATATTTCAAAAGCAAGTTATTAGTGCCAGAGCCCACTTAATATTATTGTTTGCATGCAGAAACTACAAAACAGGTCATGGACTAACAGGAAAGGTAATTACTTCCATTCCTTCCCCAGGAGCCATTAAAGTGACTGATGCTGGCCATTTAAAATCATCTGCAAAGCTTTGTAAAGATAAGTTCATTATACATCTAGATCCAGGCACCCGAAAGCACAACTGAAATGAGCAGAATATAAATCAAAGATATTATCAGTGTTTACTACGAGTCTGGAAGACAAAATATTTGAATACAAAATCCCAACACCAAAGTACCAATTACTCAACGTAGAGATAGAACACGACGGTGTGTTGAGAGGAAATAAAACTAAGTCTTAAATTATTAAGGGAAAATTTCCAGAAGCAATATATCTATTACTATAGTAATACTAGAAATGAGAACACATCCCCAGAAGCCACCTTTTTTCTCCCAATTCCACAAGCCCTACACAAAAGCATCACAGACCACAGAGGTATTTTTAATCCTGCCCTTAGATGTAACTAGAGTTGATAACCCTGTTTCCTAAAGTTCTTTCATAAAGTATATTCCCTTTTTCCAAAGGCACAGTCCAAACACTTTGAGGAGCCCCTTATCTACAAACACCTCAAAAAGACCATGCACAAGCTGCTGTCATTAGGCACAGGAGAAAGACACTGCACTAGTAAATACACTGTTCTTGTATTCACAACCTGAGACACAAAAACAGAACACTTACAACTTCCCAAAATAAGTTCATGGTAGTCAACACAGCAAAAGCCACCTCCACATCACAGCTACCAATAACAGGTGGCACCACCTAAAAATTATTGTAGGGGAAGCAATGAAATTGGAACTGCAAATCTAATTCTTTGCACTTCCAAATACAGAAGTTAACTTTTACTAGAAGGTCATAAAAGTTTCACTAGTTGGACACTGTATGTTAATTCTTAAAAAAGTATCCGCTCACTTCCAAAAACCACCATTGAAACCAAGGGGCTTTTCCCCAAAAGGAGAAGTCGCTGTGTCTGGGTTAACTTTGCTAACACAAACTCACTGCTACCTCAGCTGGAGGGTTTCCAGGAAAGCTGGAGACAGTTTAACAGGAGATTAGTGCTGCATCCAGCTCTCCAGGGAATATTGGAGCTCCAGTTTGTTTAATAAAGTTTAAATGAAACCACACAACCTCAGCTAAAAACGTCACCCAGCTTTAAGTAATTGTAACAAACCTCCAGCTCACCAAGTGCAGAGGGTATTTTTAGTTTCATCGTGTTACTTACTCTCAGCGCTGTTTAGATGGATGTACAACTCCACTGTGCTTTTTCATTCCCATCTATCCAGGTAATGATTTGTGTAGTGCCTGCCAAAACAGCCCCGTGCTGGAATCCCCCCCACTCTGCTCTGCCTTTGCTCCACACATTTATCACCAGGTCATCCTGGAGTTTTCCTTTGGGACTAAAACTCTCTGAAGCTCAACCTATGCAAGCCCAGATGCCCAACTCAGCTTAACCCTTAAACCTGCAAAACTGGCTGAGTTTCAGAGGGGATCCCTGTCAGCTCTGCAACTGATACAAATGGGAGCTGCAGGGCATCTGTCTCAGAACCAACTATGCTTCATTTCTGCAGGAGCCTGATGTTACACACCCACAGCCTGGGCTCCAGAGGTCATGTCCCACTTGGAAAAGGAGGGCAGGGAACAGAGCTGAACTCACCACCCTCCTCCTCCTCAAAACTGAGGGGTGTGTGAAACCAAGGGTAATGTCTGAAGCATTTACTGTCTAGTACTCAAATGCTGCAATATTTCCACATGCCAAATCAACTACTCTCAAGTTTAAAGTCTGTTCTGTATAAAAATAGCATAATAAACCCTAATTTATGTATCACACAGTTCCTCTTCAAGCAGGAGAAACTAATCTCTTTGCTTACCCAGTCTGGAATGTAAAAGTTCACGTTCAGTTGTACCTTAAGTTCTGTTTAAACTAAGCTGGAGGAAATCAACCATTATAGTGGAGCTTTGGCAAGTTTTGCAGCCACATTCTCTATTCATTTTACAATCTCTCTTCACTTTAGAGAGGTTTTTTTCTTTCCACATCCTGTAGCTGTAATCCCACCCTCACCTTCTTGACTTTGATGGTGGAAGGCTCTAAAACACTGTGTGAGTAGCATGTGGTTCAGGTACAGCACAACCTCTGTCCCTCCCAGACAAAGGTCACACTGAAAGGCACCGGACAACTTCACACAACGAGAGCTGGGAAAGCAAATACCTGCCTCAGCAAAAGCTGCTCTGCTGTGACCAGAGGGCTGGGGAAATTTACTAGGAGTCATCATAAAAATAGGACGACATCACTAAATACACCTAATATTGATATTTTTGCTTGTTCACCTCCTGTTTTGGAGAAACAGGAGAAAATGGTGACATCAAAGCCAATTCCTCCCTAATCAAAGTACCCACACTGCATTTTCTGTGATATTTCCTCAGAGGCTACATTAAAGTTTGCAAAAATTACCTCGATAATGTTTTGTCCAAATACTGTGAGAAAGTAGTTAAAATCTTCCTTAATTACATGGGGTTTTTTAATGATGTAACATTAGGACACTACTGGCATCAGGAATGCAAGAACTGCCATGCACTACATTCTCCTCTTGGCCCAGTAACTAACCTGCACCTAAAGCAAGAAGAGAGTCACTCCCCTTCCCACGTTGCTGCTCCTCAAAGAAATTCAAATTCAAGATTTACAGATACACCAGTGACAAGCACCACCACCATTTATGAGCAAGCACTGCTGCTTAAGCTGCAACAGCTCACACATGAATGGTAAGCATTAAAAGAAGCAAATGTTCATTTTGAAGTGAGTTTGTCTAAAGGTTAAAAGTGGTTAGTCAGGCCTAGTGGATTTATTACAGCTTAGATAATATAATTAGTACATTCCTCGCCTGGGACACATGCAAGGAGGGCGAGCACAATAAATGCATTTTAAATCCCTATTTAATATTTATTTGGAAAGTCAGACCAAACACAAAAAGACCTTCCCTTACACTGCTTTTCCCCCCATTCTTCAGAATCCAGTGGCAATGATGTCAAATGCTGGGGAGATAGAGAATGAGATACAAAACAGCTTTCCAAAGCAAAGATGTGTCTGTCAGAGCAAAGGGGAAGAATAAAAACATTTGAACTCTTAATGCTGCCTGAGACACTCAGGCAAGAGCCACTTAACCTCCCTGTGTCTTCTCTCCACGCTAAAATGGATATGAATTCTAGTCTACATCAGACAGATGTATGATAAATTATCTAGGATACTGTAAAAGTATTACAAGCTACTACTAAGAAGCTGCTCTAATCAGTAAAAAGGGCAGAATTCTAAGAGTTTAACTGAGGGAAGGTGGAATTAATTTGCCCTGGCTACTAAAACTGAGCCATTAACATCATCTAGAACTAACTGGGCCCAGAAACACCACCAAAATTACAAAAGCAACGTGCAAATCCTCATTGCCATTAGGATGAGGAGCAGTAACCACACCAAAAAGCCTCAACTATTTAATTTGACTACATGAAAAGAAATTACTTCTAGCTCACAGGTTGCCAGCAAAAACACCAAAGCAGCCAAATGAAGGCAAGAAGACCACAATGTATTGACAATGCTGAAAATCAAAACAGGAAGCAAAGCATTGCATAAGCAGGAAGAAAAAGGCAGAGGATAAAAAGGTCAGTTCAGGTGAAGGGACAAGGAACTTTGAGCTCATCTGCCTGAAGTATCTCTCTAGTAGGATTGGTACTTTCCCTCAGAAATATAAGCATCAAAATGCCCACAATACCCTACAAACACACACACACAATCTGAATTTCCAATGTCACCACTTGATGAAAACCAACTTGCTAAAAATCCAAAATCCCCCATCCCTGCAGATCTCAAGTACACAAAGCAAGCAGTAATTTGCAACCATCAGCATAACATTGCATTTATTCTTTACTAAAAATAACCAAACCTGAATTCTAATAAAACAACTTGCTCATCCTTCAGAAAGCAAGAAAAACTCACCTGTCTCAAGCTCTTCCTCACTTTCAGCTCAAGTTTTCAGAATTCTAATATTTTGATTTTTAAGTGACAATTTTAAAGGTTCAATATCAAACTCACAGGGCATATAATTCTCTAACCAGACAATTATCTTCCCTGTAATCACTTGCTCAATATTTCCCCCAGGAATCTTCATCCTAGTTATACATGGAAATTTTATTACTTTTTTCATTAGTCTTTATTGTGACTTAATGGCTGCGGTTATGAAGTTGTCAAGAACCAAGGCAATTACTAAAAAGCTTCTAAAAGAGGTAAAATGTGCGAGTGAACATAAAGAATGTTTGGGAACAACCCCAAATAGGGACAACAAACTGCAAAACGCAACTGAGATAAATGAACCAGCTATGAGTAAAAAGTCAACCTCCACACCCACACACCCCTGCCAAAAGGGAATCCACTTGGGAATATTTTGGGCAAAAACACAGACAGAAAAAATCTTGCCTCCCCTAAGGAAAAAATTAACCCACTGTTAAGGAATCTTTCATAGCTGGAGTATCAAAAATGACACCACCGAATTTACACCTCCACAAAGCCTTCCCAGTCTCAACATGCTATTTACCAATAAAAGGAAGTTAAGGATAACACCACCAAAATTCTGGTATTTTCAAAAAAAAAAATAAAATTGAATTATCCAATCCAGCTGTACTTTTCCCCTCCTCCTATCTTTGGGTTTGGTAGCAGTGGCTCATCCTGGGGATAAAGCTCCCCTTGGATTTAATCATTACAAAGGACTGGCCAGTTTTCCGTAACACCAATACTTCGTTTTTATGGGATGCTTCTAATCTTCAAAGAGCTCACTCCTCACAGTTCCTATCCCCAAAGGAATGCCAGCATTCCCAGCCTGGCTTATCCATCTGTATCTCCATCAGGACACACACTGGCACTGTTGGGATTATGTTGGCTGCAAGCAAAGCTCATCAGCACGGGTTTGGTGACAGCCCTCCCAGTAAAGCCAGCATAGAGAGGAGCTGGGACTTAACAGCCAGGGAAATAATAACAACAGTGTAATAATCCTCCCACCATCTGAGCATGTAAATCTTATTGGCTATATTTTATATCCTCAGGAATTAAAGGAATCGGGTTTGATTTGCTTCCTGGTCCAACCCTGTGAGCCACAGAAAGAACCTGAAAACTCACCGACCTCTGCAGAGCAGCAAAGGCAGGGTCACCATTCCTACAAGGGCAAATTCAAGCGCAATACATTGCAATATTAGGGACTAAAGCAATTCCTGTTGCCAATTAAAGAATTGGTAAACTCATTCTAGGGGATGGAACAAAGCAATTCCAAGCCCAGGTTCATCACAGGATGCCACCTTTGTCACCCATGGGTTCCTGTCCTCTGCTGGGGGGGAAAAGAGGGCAAAAGGAGGGTAAGAAAAAGGACAAAAAGGGGGCAAATCTTAAGTGGTTTGAAACAGAGCACAAGCACCAAGAACTGAACTCCACTCCAAGAGACAGAAGTGTGGACTAAAAACAATCAGGAGTTTGGGAAGCCCTAAAAGCAGCCCTGTCTGGGACGTCTGTGTTCACCTGAGTTCCTAACCTTCTCATTCCTTAATTTTCTTCCCACTGCTATTTTCTTCTGATGCATCTTCATAGTTGTTGTGGTTTGTACGTGATTTGCCAGGTTTTAGCTCTCAGTCTTTTCAGCTTTTAAATTAATATTTAGTCCTACTGAGATGAGAAGCTGAACTCTGCTCCAGAGCTGTCCCTTCATCAGCTTTCCCGGCAAATACACTGCAAGTTTGTGTTGTTATAGGTGAGCAGAGCAGCTTCTGTCACCATCCAAAAAAGCTGCTCCCACTTTATTGCCACCATGAAAATCATCCAGACATTTATGCTTGTTAAGATTCACAAAATTACAATGTATAACTCATTTCCAAGAAATAAACAGCCTGTTAAAATGAAAGGCAAATGCCAACTATGTAAATGCAAACACCACATAAGGATCTTGCTACACAATAAATTGTAATATAACAAATATTTCATATCCTATCTCCCAACAGTGCCAAAAATACTAAATGCAACTATAATAGGAATTGTTCTTTAAATTAAAAAAAAAAACAGTCTGAGCCTGAAAGTTCAACATAACCTGCAACTTGTGTATAGGAAGGCAGAGTTTCCTATCACTTTTAGTGGGGATGAGAGGCAAGGAAGGAGTTCTAATTTGGGATTGCTGGTATAATTTTGATCAAATACTCTCTGCAGTGTTTGCCTCTGGCAACTAAAAGAGCCAACTCTAGCAAAACAGTACTTAAATACTATGACAATAATAATAAAAGATTCAGATAATATTTATACATTGCTACATCTTAATTTCTGAAGTCAGAAGAAAAATATTACTCACTTGCAAGTCAAGTGTTCTGGCACAAACACACTCCGTGCATGTGTATATTCACAGGGCCAATAAAAGGCTCTGCACTTTGAGCCTTCCTATCCCCAGCTTGTGGGATTGCATCTGTCTAAAATATAATCTCCAACTCACAGGCAAAGTGAACTATTTTACTGTCAGGTCACGAATTGATGTCACCTGTTGCACTGTTAAAAACACCTAAGTTTGCTACACAACCTGGGAATGGCTGAAAAAAAACAGAATCACAATGGGAAACAGTGGCCCAGAGAGTCAAGAAATAAAGTAAAAACTACCATGTGGTTAGTTCTGGGACCCCGTTACAGGTTTGGTAGAAGCCCAAGAACTGAATGAGAGGTTTATTTTTTAACAGACAATAGCAAACAATTAGCATGACTATTTCCAAACTCCATTCCCAGTGCTGCATCTCCTGTTAAGAGAATTCTCAATTAACATCCAAAGATTTGTATTTAGAAGAATTGTCCTAAAAGGTGCCATCCCAGTTCTGTATCACTAAATTTATGGCTAAAGATATTCAGCACTAGATGTGTATTATTCCTGAGGTGCTCCACTGGGAAGAATGAAACAGCGTATTTAGACAGACCCTGTGACAGCTGCATGGGAAAGCAGCTCCCAGTCATTCCACTGCCCCTGCCCAGCTCAGATTGATGGGATGACTCCAGTTTCAGAGCTTCACACAAACACACTGCCCATTGTTCCACAGAAACAGAAAAGGTATTAAAACAACTTTGCACCACAGAGCTCCAGTGCCCTGAACAGCATCAGCAGCTGGAATCTCTCCCTGAACCCTTAAGGAGACTCACAAGATATCCTCAAGGACATTACAGTCTCTATTAGCAGCACTGCATTTACATAATAAATTATGAACATTTTATAGGATTCTATATTTACCAAATGTTTGACAGTCTGCTTTTTACCCTCTCTCCCTGTGATACTCTGGCTTCTGCAGATATTTAGCCTGTGTGCTGCACTGGAACTCATGGATGTTGTAGTTCTTTCTCCTCTGACCTATCCACAGTGCAATCTACTCATTATTTAAAGAGTAAGATCAGTTCTCACAAGACATTTACACCACTGTTCTTTAAACAAGGTGATTAGATTTGTTAATGGCAAAGAGATCAATTACAATTCCTTAGGAGAAGAAAAATAGCATTGTTTGCTGCAAGACTGGAATACAGAGACCCAAAAGTTCTTATATTACTTTTCCACTGCTCCCAACCTTCCCTGAGATCCTCACTGCACCCACTGCTGATCAAGATTTATCCTAAAGCACTGCTGCTTCAGCTATGCTAAGTGCAAATCCACTTCTGAAATTTTTACACTAAAATCCAGGATTTAATTGTGTCACATCACTAGGAAAGCCGTGCTAGGAATCTTCTTTACAAGACTAGGAAATTTCCAGTGCACTGCAAGATTTTGGTTCTGGGTAACACCTAACAGCTAGAGAGAGGGATTGAAAAGAAGTGCTTCTTCAGCCCAAAATACATTCATGATGCCATATTCAAGCTCATTTTTAGAACAAATTCAATCTGCAAAACTCAAGTTCTCATAATTACTATCCCAATACTTTCAGTTCTTTTTTTCCACATCCACAGACTTATTCAATCTGGCACTTCCTGTTCTGTTTAGGGCTCTGTGTTTCTTCTACTTGTTTTCTTTTTTTCATTCAAGGTCTCAGAATTTTAAAAGAACAAATTTTGCAAACTAATGGAGTAAAATTGATCATTAAAACAATTCCAGCAACCAAAGGGAACCTACAGCCTCTGCCACAGGACAGACCCTGAGCACTGCCATTCTCACTACATTTGAGATAAGGAACATCAAAACACAAAAAAACATATGTTCTATATTAAATACTTAGCATGAAATTAAACTATGAGTGGATGACAACTGAAAGACCAGCTAACAAAAAGATAGATGCAATGTGAATAAACCCACCGGTCTTGAGGAAAAATTCAAAAGGGCTCGTAATAGGTTTTAAAGGATGAAGCATTACATTTTTATACAGAATGCAATTATCTCTTATTTTGGCCTGCTGACATTGCTTCTCACAACTTGTGGGTCTAATTCAGACTCTAAACTAAGTGAAACAGCTTCAAAGGATTTGGACATTTAAAAAATCAACCAAATAAGTGTTATCCATTTCTTTTCCCTTTGTAGCTGCACAGCACTGATGGCTGCTGTGGCTGCTCACTCCAGACCAGCCCTCACTGCCTGTCCCTGTGGCTGCAGCCAACCTGACCAGAAGGAAATCAAACCTCTTTTTAAGGCACAGAATGTCTCCCTGACTATTTAAAACCACTTTAAAAGGCAAAACTGCAGTGTCTGACAAAGCCAGACGTTCTTTCTGCCCATCTCAGTTTGTCTGGCATCACCCATCATGAGGAAGGGGCTGGTCCTGCTGGGTCCAACAGCATCCCTGGTTTGCAGTGCACTCCACCTTAGCACCCACCTGGTTAATTAACACCATTATTAATACCTTATTTTGCCCCAAATACCCCCCATGGTAAGCACAGTTCACGTCATTTCTGTGGGACAGGAGAGGCTTGTCCTGTGTTGTGACAGGTTCAAAGGAGTGGGGAAGGGAGGATTTAAACACCCTGGGGATCAGGGCATGTCACTTGATCTGCCAGGTCACCCTCCCTGTGACAGCTGATCCCTTCAGGGGAGGCAAGGATTCAGGTAAGGGACTGGTTCAGTGCTTGCACCATTTTTACAGAAACTAAAGAACACGATGGGAAATAAACCCTGGGCCTTACAAACTGCCTGATTCCCTCTTCCCCAACCCTTGCTCAGCCAAATCCTCTCTTATTCAATCCCAAATAAAGGCCTTGCTGTAAATGTTAGCATATTTTAAAAAGAAAGGGATTTTGTTCACCTATTGTATTATTTAATCAAGAGTCTCACATCTCTATCTTGCAGAACTCAGGCACATGTCAGTAATACACTCAAATAATTAAGGGACTTTTTTTTAAGTGCCACTATGATGAATGACTTAGTGGTCTACACAGATTATAATCTGCCTAAGTTTTTACGCAGATTTGGGGAACCACTACAAAAAGACACATATGCAGACACATTTTGTGTTAAACCAAGATCTGAACCCAGCTTATACCCATTAAAAATGAGAAATCCAGAGGAGCTTTCACCCCAGTTTAATAAACCAGCATTTAAAAGTGATGCAAACACATCCCCACCTACAGGGACTACGTCAGTCCTGCTCAGCTAAAGACAAGCCCATAAAACCCCACTTCTCAGAGGTGTTAGAATTTGTTAGGTAAAAAAGAAATGCCAGGTATTATTACACAGCTAAGCTGAAAATACTAAAGCTCCACAGACACAGCCATCATTACCAAAGCTAAGGTGTCCCTGAAGAAATCACAAAAGAAAATGTGCATTAGGATTTTGCTACTCTTTAGGTGAGCAGGGGATTTTTATTCCAGTAAGTGCCAGCAATGATCTAGCATTCAAAGTTTTGTGAATTAGACCCTTTCAAACTCTCAGGCAGAATCTACCTTAATGGATTTTTCTTCTACATTCATCTTTGCCCAAAGGCTTCATTGTCTCATTATGTAAACGACCTTTTCATATGAAAATTAAATGTTAAAGATGCTTTTTGTAGTTCTTCAATACTGCAAATATCACACGGACATTCACAATAATCAGACTAAGTATAACATAAGGAAAAAGCACCTGTTTCAAGCAATAGAACAAATTAAGAAATAACTTGTTTTTAAAAGACTTAAAAATTGAAAGTCTTAATTAGAATTAACCTTCAGAATTTTCTTTCCTATACAGAAACTCAAACTAGGAAATCATCAGGCAAAGAAAGACTTAAAAGGAGGCTTTTAAGAGCCCTAAAACCCAACTGGGTAGTTCTGGTTTGTGTCAGTCTCTGAAATAACTGAAGCCAGTGGACAGAAACAACACATCACTTATTCTATCCCTCCTCTGTTGGTTTTCTGTGTGTGCTCACTGTATTTAGAATTTCTTCTTGGACCAAAAAAAGAGCAGGATTTTTAAAATAATAATTATTAACAAGGTCATAGCAGGATTATTTTAATAATAATTAATAGCTAAGTCATACAGATGCCTTAAGAGCTCAAGGACTCATTAAATCTTCCCATATACCAAATCATTTATAGGAATGTATGAATTCACAACCTAACCAAAAACACACTTGATTTTCAGAAGATACTGTCATTTTTAAAATGTCAGATATTGGTAACATCTGTTTTTTAAATACAGAAAACCCATAACCAGCCCCACCTCAAAGCAGGAGCTGTACAATAACCTGAATTTACAGCATCCAGCAGACACCTCTTTCCTCCCCTTGCCACATTCCTTGCTAATGCCATGTTCCTTTCCATTTCACAAAGCTTGCCATCCCTTCCCAGGCCCGTTTTTTGTCTCTGATTTCATTTTTTTGAGTCCTAAAGAACTGAATGGCTTACTTATGTTATGAAAGGAGACAGTGGGCTGCCTTCCCCTGAGCAGAGGAAGGGTGAGGGTTGTTTTACTCATCCCTCCCATCGTGCCAGAAGCCAGAAAGCCTCAGACTGTTACGAGTCAAGTAAACAGGATTCAAAGTAGCCCCCTCTTATTTTCTTTCTTTCACATTTCATTAGAGATGCTTCATCTCATTCTGAAAGACTTCCTAGTTTCTGTTTGTGTCTTTTTTGTTTTGTTCTTTTTTCTCTGTAGGACGCTGTCAGGTAGATTCAGGGCTTCATCAAAACAAGGTTTTACAAAATTCCAGATGAACAGAAATATTCCATAGAATCTACCAGGTTGGAAAGTATCTCAGGAGGTCACTTAGTTCAACCTTGTGCTTGAAACTGGGTCAAGGCTGAACTCAAACCAGCTTCCGGATGGCTTTGTCCAGGCAGGGCTTGAAAACCTCCAAGGGTGAAAGTTCAACAACTTTCTCTGGGCTTGTATATTTAAAAAAAACCCAAAAAACTGATGTTACAGGAGGAGAAAACTAGAAACTGATTAGAAAGAGGTGCCCAGGAAAATAACTGATCTCATTGATTAAAATACAAGAAATAAAGCAGAACAAGCTCAGCTGGTCTATGAGATACATAGGCACATAATCCATAAAACAAATAAATGCTGTCAGTACTGAGCTTTACTCCGTATCAAGCTAAGAAAATATACTACACATAGAATAGCCTGATAGTGGTGTTTTCACTTATATTAAGATGTTTAACACTCAAAATGAGGATTTGTTCAGCTTAGCCTTTAACCTGCAGCCCCATGGCTGGAATGATATCTATTCACACCCCTTTGGCAGCTTTCCTGACCGCTTTGATTCGAATCTCTGTAACATGCTGACAGGACAAAACTGCAGCTAATACTAGGAGACTGCTAGGATTTAGAGTCATGATTCACCTGTGAAATGAGAAATCAGAGGATGCCCAACATCTATGGAATCATATTTCAAGTTTTGAGGGGGTTTTTTCCTTTAAGATGTTCAACTTTTTCTTATTTATGAAATACCTACACTCACAAGTGCTCTTTTCTGAGACTTGTATCACTGTGTGCACATCCAGTATCTGAGCACTCCCAAGTTTCTGCCATGCTTGGGAACCACTTGAGAGTTACTAGAAACCTACTAGAAGACATGAAATCAGCTGTCACAGAACCAGAAATCTAAGGAGATTAAGGACTCCCAGAAATCTAAGCAGAAGGCAACATTTTCCTCTAATTCCTTAGTTTTCAACTGGTGCTTCATAAAGAACCTCTAAAGACCACAGAAGGTGGAAAAGGAAAGGAAACTTAAGTGCTAGTTGACTTCAGTTCACTCTACAAACGTTCCTCATTTCCAATAGGAAAGAACTTGGGTAATTGCAAGTGAAAGGCTGAAATCCCCCGAGGATACTTCTCTAAACTTGGAACATGAAGTAAAAGAAGAGAAAGTGGCTGTTAAAACTTAGCAGATGAAGAACCACAGATTAAAAAAAAACTTTCATCCAAAAGATCAGGAGCAGCCCTGGGGAGAAGGACTTTGGAGTGCTGGTGGGGGAGAGGCTGGACATGGCCCAGCCTAGAATCCCCTGTGTGGGCAGCAGGGCAGGGGGGGATTCTGCCCCTCTGCCCCTCAGGTGAGGCCCCACCTGCAGAGCTGCTCCAGCCCTAGGGAACAGCACAGGGAGGACATGGAGCTGCTGGAGAGAGACCAGAGAAGGCACCAGGATGATCAGAGAGATGGAGCAGCTCTGCTGGGAGGAAAGGCTGGGAGAGCTGGGATTCTTCAGCCTGGAGAGGAGAAGGCTTAGTGGTGACCCAATTGTGGCCTTCCAGTACCTGAAGGAGCCACAAGAAAGATGGAAAGAGATTATTTACAGAGGCCTAGAGTGACAGGACAAAGCGGAATGGCTTCAATCTGAGAGAGTAGTTTTAGGTTAGATATTTGGAAGGAATGCTTCCCTGTGAGGGTGGGCAGGCCCTGGCACAGGTTGCCCAGAGAAGCTGTGGCTGCCCCTGGATCCCTGGAAGTGTCCAAGGCCAGGTTGGATGGGGCTTGGAGCAACCTGGGCTGGTGGGAGGTGTCCCTGCCCATGGCAGGGGGTGGAATGAGATGGACTTTAAGGTTCCTTCCAACCCAATTTTGTGACTCTATGAAAAGCAGCCTCTTTTCATTAGTTTGTGGAAGTTTAAGCAGAATTCCCCAAGTCACTCCTGCCTTGCAGTACATGTTCAGCAGAGACTACTGAGGTACCCTCCCAAAACAAGCATCACAACCAAATGCCAAAGTTGTGAAATAATTACTGCTCTGTGCATTTGAGCGGCTACTTGCAGCTCTGCAGCTTTATAAACAGGAAGTGTGAAGCTGTGCATTCATACCTGCTTTCATCATATGACAGAGCCCTAAAGCCATCAAATACAGGCTGACATAACAAGCCTCGCTGTATAATCTAGACTGTCTCCACAGTGGCTCCTATTCATTCTGATAGCTGAAAAAAAGGCTAGGAGAGATCCAGGCATCTTCATCACATGCCTCTGAAACTCAGAGCTCTGTACATGGAAAGACACAGGTTTATACCCCGAAAAGACAACACATTCTGAAGAATCCTCACTTCCCTATCATGTTCAAGCACTGTTTTTCAGATATGAGGTGCAATAAAGCAGAACAACTTCCTTCTTGGAATGCAGAAAGAGGAGAATAAACCACTAAAATGGCTCCCTGATCATTTTTCCTAAAAACACGTCCGAGATTTAAGAAGTTAATTTTATAGCCTGGAGTAATAAAATACCATTTTCTGTGGGCTCAAGGGCTGAGTCCATGGATTTTGTCACCACGTTGAGATCGACACCCTCAAATAGATGATTATGTATTTGTACAAGTTTTCCATCATCCTTTTGTCAGATTTATTACATCTGTACGCTTGAGGATGTTAATGATCAGACACCAGATATATTTGCCTTGATTTAAATAAAACAAATGTAGCTATTTTTCAAATTCAATCAAGACACAAAAAGTCATTAACAAGATTTATCCTCTGCCCATCACACAACATTAGTCACACACACTAAAACCAACTTTCTTGTGGATTAAAGTGGGTTTTCATCACTCTGATGGGCTTGGAGTTCTCCAACTGGTACCATCTTTAGAGATACACAAACAGGAAAGAAAACTGCCTTCAAAAACTACTATTTCATGAGCTCTCCTAAGACAAAACCTGTGGAATTGATACACCTGCCAGCTTTGCCTCGCTACTAGCTGGTATTCTACATTTTTGAGCAACAGCACTATTTTGGTGCTTTCTTTTTGCTCTTTTCCTCAGACATCACTGTGCACAAACCCAAATACAACAACATGGATTCACCAGCAGCCACTGGTTTCTCCAAACTCCACACTCACTGCCCACACTGACGCTGTGGCAGTTCCCCTTCTCCCACCCTGCACACATGAAACAAAAATTATACCTTGCTTTAAGCAGAAGGAAAACTGTGTCTTCCTCTCTGGCCCCAATCTGGCAGATCCATGATTATTCACTGACATTTCCTTTGTTTCGGTGGTTACCTGACTCAGTATTTAGCATAGATAAGCTGGAAATGGCCTGAGTTAGACCAGCTCTAAGCAGCATTCACAGAAACTTTGCCTACAGATTCTACAGTTTCGTAATTTTCAAGTGCCTTCATGAATTTATGCTCAGTCTGTGATTATCCTCTGAAAGTTACTGAAGCAGAACACATTAACAGTCACTTGGAAACACAGTCCTTAGGGATCTGAAATGAACTGGCCACCACCACCACGTAGCCATCTCTTTCCTAGAGAATTCTTATTCAAATACTCTACAGACAACACAGTACAGTGCAGGAGCTGCTGGGATAATACAGGCAACAAACTCAACAGCACATGACCAGTTTGTGCCATCACAAAATTAGTTTGATACAATAACCAACAATTTTATGCTCAGTTTGCAACCAAACGTTTCTTACTTCACCTCCAATGACCTGCCCATGAATTTCTCCTCCTCACAAAGAATCCATCTTCAGAAGGAGCTCTACAGGGTCAGGGACAGCTCTCCTTACAGTTTCAGATCCTGTACCTTTCCCACAGCAACACCCAAAGCAGTGCCTCTGGCTACTATAAATAAGATGACCACAAGTGGCAAAATCCATGAAAAGAGCTGTCTGAAATAGCATCCCTTCCTTTCCACTCCCAAACTGCACAGCCAGACCCAGACCTTGGGGAGACCAACGTGGCTCTGTGTGACCTGCACTGGTGGACACAAGACAGCTCCGTGGTGCCCATCCACGACCACATCAGCCACAGCACAGCCAGCAGGAGAAAATCAAACAGCAGCACTGCCTCATGTTCAAGGGTGGGAAAGGCCATTAACACCAGCCTGCTCTCACAATTTCCTCTCTTCCAACTGAAGTTACATTTTAGCTACAGTTATTTATATTGTGAGCGTTTAACCACAACAAGGCTCCTCACCTTCACAACCTTTGGTTACTCCCAAAAAGCAATTGAAATAAATAAAGTTGCAGTCATTCAGAGCTTAAAAAATACCCTTATTTTCTGAAGCAGCATTTACCTAGATGTTCTGAACAACTGAAATTAAAACTAGTGTTTCAAAAATACAATCACAACATTCTGAATGATTACTACAGGTACAGTTAACAACTACTGATTGCACATAAAGAATTCAGTTGAAGAATCTGTCCAATATCACCTAAAAAAAACTTTCTAAGCATTTAACAACCAGACAACAACATTAGAGAAGGCAGGTCTAATCAGAGATAAATATATTTGGCTTTCTTTTCTTAATGTTTGTGTTTATCCATTATCTCTGTTTGTGTCCACAGAAATGCCCCAAGTACCAGCACGGTTCTGTGCAAGTAAGAATGGTCTAACAAATAATGTTTTGATAACTAGCCTGTTTTATACATACAATGATTCACTGGTTAAGTAAACAACATAGTTATTTAGCAAAACATCAATTTATAATAGAGTGCCTAAAACAACCTTTCTGTTCTCCTACAGAAAAACAGTATTAAATGTCTCATATAGAGAAGAATAACATGAAAAAAACCAATAACAAAGGAAAATATTACATTCACTGCACAGAGATAATTTTAAATAACTTTTTAAGAGATCAATCCTATTAATTATGAAACATCCAGATAAACTCAGAGTCTGAAGCATTTAAATCTAATGTTAGAATTCAAACCTCTCATTTTTTTCTTACTTATGAACTTCAGAATACACATTTAGACCAAATGAATGTATTTTCCACCACAGAGCCTATTTCAAACACTTCCTGGTATATTCAACTTCACACCTCTACCAAGCTGCATTTGTGACTCCAGCTCCTCTAAAAATACGTGCACCAAAGCTTTTAAAGACTTCCTATACTTTCACTAGCAGTGAAATTCCTCAGGGCTGTTATGTTTAAAATTCGTAACACAAGCGAGTTTGAATCACAGATTTGTTTCTTCTCCTTGACAGTACGTTGCTCCATTTCCTACTGACATGGCATCCATCAGAGGCTCCACCAGAAAAAAAAATTAGAAAATATTTAATAAAAACCCCCTTTTCACATCAGTTTGTTTCTCTTTCAATTAATGCTCGGCAGTTCCACCCAGTCCTCCCTTATCACTCCTGACATGCCTCTCACATGCAAGCAGCAACAAAAAGGGCAGCCATAGATTGGCCTGGGCTTCTGAATTTTATCAAGGCTTCCCATATCAAACAGGTGAGCTGCTTTACCTGCACTGCACCACGTGAACGCACAACAGGGCAACAATTACAAACACCTGTCCTGCCTGCAAACCATTTACTGCTGGAAATTCCTGTCCCTCTTTGTCCTTGGACTTGGCTATCACTTCCAGAGCCAGGGAGCTGCCAGGGTGTAGCTGCTGTCGCCCAGGAGCCCTGCAGCTGCGAGCATTCACCACTCGGCTTGTTTATGTTTTCCCTTCGCTGGGTGCTCTTTAAATTCTCCAGGAGGGCTCTGGAAAGGGACTAAAAGCAGCGACACAGATCCCCAAACCAGGCACGCCACATCCCTCTCCCCACCGGGCGGCTGCAGATGCGCGATCCCCGGGCACGGCAGGAGGAGAAGGAGGAGAAGGAGGAAAGGGGGGAAGTAAACACGAGGAGCAGCAGGGCTGGGAGAGCCGGGAGCTGACAGCCCTGTCACACCGGGATGGCAGCGCTTCCCGACGGATCCAGGGACAGGCCGGGCCGAGGGCGGCGGGAGGGTCGGGGCGCTGGGGACGGAACGGGCGGCGGGGAAGGGAGAGGAGAGGAAAGGAGCGGGGGGAGGCCTTGCCTGGCCGCGATAGACAGGGGAGAGACACCTAAATAAATAGCCGGGCAGCCAAATAAATAAGCGCCGGGGCGGCGGCGGGGGGCGCAGGGGGCGGGGAAGGAGCCTGAGGGAGCCCCGCGCGGGGTCCGTCACGGAGGGGCCGCCTCAGCGCCCGCCGAGGGGGCAGCGCGGGGGGCACCCGCCCTCACACCGCCCAGCCCAGCCCAGCCCACCCCCCGCGCCCCCTCACCCCTCCGCAAAGCCTCGTCGTAGCCGAGGAAGCCGATGCGGGACTCCTTGGCGCCCATGGTGCCGGCTCAGTCCATGGCCGCGGCGGCGGCGCCCGGCGGAGCCGCTACCGACGGGCGGGCGGGGGCGGGGCCGCGCGGGGGGGGCGGGCGGCGGCGGCGGCGGAGGAGGAGGAGGGAGAGGGAGAGGAGAAGGAGGGAGGAGAGGAGGAGGAAGAGGAGGGAGAGGAGGAGGAGGCGGCCGCTCGCCCGCCCCGCCGCCGCAGCCTCCATGCCCGGGTCACGTGGCCCGGGGAGGGAGGGGGAACGTGGGGGGGGAGCGCGCGCGCCGCGTCACGTGACGGAGGGGCGGGGCTCCCATTGGTGGGGCAGCGCCCGCCCGCCCGCCAAAAGGCGCCGGCGCGCGCGGGGCCCCCCCGCGTTACCCCGCCCCCCCCCCCCCCCC
>JAWWTY010000045.1:2306677-2361750 GCA_035222235.1 Margarornis squamiger
CAGCCCTTCGTCCCCCTCAAACCTCATGAGGGAACAGCCCTTCGTCCCCCTCAAACCTCATGAGGGAACAGCCCTTCGTCCCCCTCAAACCTCATGAGGGAACAGCCCTTCGTCCCCCTCAAACCTCATGAGGGAACAGCCCTTCATCCCCCTCAAACCTCACAGGGGGATCAGCCCTTCATCCCCCTCAAACCTTCCAGGGAACAGCTCCCTCAGTCCCCTTTGAACCCCACAGGGGATGGTGATTTTCCTCCAAAAGTCCCCCAAGGAGCAGGCACAGGGTGACAGTAGGAAGTTCCTGTTCCACTGAAATGCCTTTTCGCTGTCTGAAACTGAAACACAGGCTGAATGGTAAAAGGATCAGAGCCACCTCTGCCCTTTGCTGTTCTCCAGCGTGTTTGCTCTTAGCATTCAGCCCAGCGCTGACACAGAATGGGAGGATTTCCCAAATGGCTTTGTTACAACATTAAGCCGGGTAACCTACCCTGGGTCACTCCTGAGCAGAAAATAAGGAGTCTGAAAGAAAACATTGATTTCCAAGGGCAGCTTGTTCCAAGGATTGTTGCTGCACTGAAACAAAGCCTGTGAAAACACCAGTTGCCAGTCATTCCCTAAGTTACTGTTCCCGCACGGAATGATCTGGCCACATCAGAGCTGTGGAAAGGTCACGCCAAAGTTGCTTTCTCGCTGATGTAAGTTCATGCGTAGGTATTTTTATAGCAAACATTCCAAACAAATTTCATATCTGATACACAGAGCCAGGAATGCTGCTTACAGAGACGGGAGCTCGCAGGCCAAATTTCTCCTCATGTGACCCAAGTGCAAAGACACAACAAATGAAATAAGCCTCATAAACCCTCCCTAGGGTGGGTTTTTTTTCCTGCCATCATCTGAATTGTGTATTATCTTAGATTTGTGACATAATTGTTCAAGCAAAAAACCTCCTAGAAGGGACCTTTTATCTCTCTGGAACATAGACTATGAGGATGGGGGGAAGCTTCAGTGATTTTTAAAAATATAAATTAAATTGGTGGGAACGTGTTTCACCCACCAGCCACTCGTTACGTATTTATCATTTAAAGAGTAAAGGTAAATGCAAAGGTAGCATAGGAATATGAGGATTTAAGCTCTCTTGATATATAACCTCTTATTTTTATGCTAGCTTTACATATCTCAATAAAGACCTTTAAATATCTCTTTTGAATATAGTCCCTCACCAAGCAGCTTTGAATTTAGATACAATATAAACTCTAAAATATTTGAGAGAATGAATTCAACAAACATGACAACATGTCAATCAAAAGCAAGTTGGCAATACCAGAAACAGCTGGAGAGGTCTGTTTTATCTGGTGATTAAGTGAAGTATTCCAACCCCTAACACTGGCATTCCTTGTGCCACGGTCCATTTGTGATGGATTGCTTTCTAAAAGTATTAACTTGCTGCTGAGGAGCTGTAGTTTCATTCCTGACTCCACTGTGGCATTCCTGTGTGACCTTACATGTAGTAATGATCTTTTAATGTTTTGGGTTCTCCTCTGAGTTACAAGGATAACGATGGAGAGTCCCATGTGGCTTGGAACACTCCCAGGCCAGCAGAGAGGGAACCTGCCAGAGCAGCTCTGGCTGACACTTTGCAGCCACTGCAGGTAAGCTGTCCTGCAGCTACTCACTTCCACGGGTGAGCAACCAACACCCCTTTCTGTGCGTGTACAGAAACCATCTATCTCCTTTCAGCTTTCAAAAACCCTCAACAAACTCACCTTTTCTAGTTGCCCTTCTCCAAAGTGTATCACTCCCTCAATTTCTGAGCAAATTCCCTTTAGGCCAGTTTCAGCTCCCTTTTTGAGTACGGATAACCAGAATTCTATTTTTTTTTCAGCTGAGGCCTCACCAGCACTTTGCAAAATTATTCCATTTTTATCGGTTATGTTGTGACAGGACCTCTATTTGTAGCATGAACAAACCTTGCTCTCAGGCAGCAGAGATTATTAGGCAGTATTGGGGTTTTAATGACAACTGGTTCACTTGCTAAATCATGAAAAACATGAATGTCTAAAATTATAATTACAAATAAGATCCTGCCACCAGCTTAAAGTCACAAGCAGCTGACTTGGTACAAATGAGGAAGCAGAACCCTCTAGTGAGGAGTTCCTTCCTCTAGAGGAAGGAAAAGGAATGGATGGTTCATAGTAATGGTTAACATTTCATATTAAAAAAAACCCACAAAACAAAAAAACCCCAACAAACCTCTTTCCAAAATGCTTTAAAAACATTACCTTCAAGCTTGCTGCTTTGCTGCTTTTCACAGTTTCTAAGACTTACCTTGCATTTCTGTAGGACATTTTAAAAAATCCCAACTGAAGTGACATCTCTCCTATCCCAGAGATACAAATAATGTCTAACAACCAACAGAATTCTGTTTGAAAAGTACTTTAAAATAATTTACTTGATCCATTGTATGCACCGTGGCTTGCACCAAATTTAATAACAAGGATATTCTAGAGTGGAGAGCCAGGCTGGAGGCTCCCCATGGCAGTGTCTTTGTTCAGATTAAATTAAGCATGTTCTCAAAGGCACTGAAGCAGGAACCCAGAGATAAGGCTGCGTGTGCTAACTGTGGATTAGATCTGGCAGTAACTTTTTAATGAAGCCTTCTTGGGGAGCACAAGATTATAGATGTTGTTACTATTTAAATGCCGTGTCAAAGGTAAATCAAATTAAGATACGCTGAGTTTAGACTTGAATTAGATGAATTGAGCTCCTCTTGTGATGGAGAAGTGCTATATATGCAAATCAAACTGGCCACACATCCTTTGGATTGCTGGGATTTATCTAATTATTCGCTAATCACAAAATAATTCCTGAGCACTTCGCAAATATCTGTGTCTTTGCAGCACTGTCAGGTATCTGTGGCAAAGCAGACATTTCCTGCTGACGGGTGCTGTCGGTCAGTGGGAGGGGGCTCAGGCCACAGGACCACCAGGAACAGGGGAAAGGCCAGCTGAGCCTGGAGCAGGCACCTGCCAAGGACAAGGAGCTTGGAGTCACAGCAAAAGGGCCTGAGCTCAAAAGAGATGAGTGGGACTGCTGCAGGGACTCAGAAACAGTTCTGACAAGAGCAGTGTAAGGCTCTGGGATTTCCTGGTTCAAATCTACTAAAGCCAAAAAGGCAGCTCTGAGGTCCTGCTCTGTTACTGGCCTCTAAATATGTGCCTCTCCTTCCTCAATATCTGTCTCCCACCCCAGGACATTATTAATTTTTTGAGGACTGTGCTTGGAACTGACAAACACGGGACAATTGTTACCATTTCATGCTTCACAGACAGCCCTGACAGAAGTGCAGCAGAGCACATCCCAAGTGTTTGAGATGGGCAGAAGGTGGGAGAGACATCAAGGTGCAATAAGAGCATTCAGTCACTGCAGGCCTGCAGTGTTCACAGCTAATGGTTTCATATCTCTAATTACAAAGAACTGATGAATGAGAAAAATAGTCCAAATCATTATCTGCCAATCTGATTCTGATGTTTTCAGAGGGAGAGGGGAAACACAAAAGCACAACAACAAACAGTAGAACTGCATTTGCAAACTGAAACTTCTATCACATTCCACATTTTCTAGGAAACAAGTGGTTTAGAGTGTAGCAGACAGCGCCATTTGTATGGCAGATTTATATGAACTGGAGGGAAAAAAAAATGAAGGGAACAGATTCTTACCAGGACCCTCCTATTGTTGTCATATCAGCTGCACTCCCACACTATTGCCAACATGGACTTTGTAGTGGAATACTGCAGGGGAAAATTAAAAAAATATTTTTTTTAATTCAATTACATTGAATTTTTAAAAATTAAAAAAGAGAGAAGAAAACAAAGGTAATAATTCTAGAATCCAGTGTTAATAAGCTCATTATAACTAGCAGCAGATCAGAAAATTAAGTCTTAACATCATTTTCTTTCTCAGGAAGCCCCACCCTATTTTTCATAAAATTTGTGTTTAGTTTTTAGCCACAAATACTCAAACAAGTATTTCTGCAAACCCAGCAATCATCCCCCTGGTTGAAGGGATGTGTTGTAGGCAGTGCTCACCAGGGCTACAGTGAGTATAGCCCAGGGGACTCTGGGAACAAGATGATTGGGATTTTTTCCCCTCATTTTCAGTAGGAGAACACTTCTCTTTTCACACCTGCCCTACAAATCTCTCACAACTCAAGCAGTTGCTCATCCCCACCCACCCTGACACAGCTGCCTCTGCCCCACCAGCCAGGCCTTCACCTGGCATCATCCCCTGCTACTTCCTGGCAGCAGCAGACACCTCATCCCCTCCTTTTTCCCCATGAGTTACAGGCAGGGCAGGGAGGCAGGAGAGAACAGCCTGTCCCTCTGGCCCAAAGGGCTGAGCTGTAGTGACAGCAGAGCGTGGGGGTGACAGGCAGGAGTGACAGCCCTGCTCTGCACACCCACGCTGCCAAACACCAGACCTGTAGAGCAGGTTGTAGCAGATACGGGAAGGGGCTTTGCACAGCAGTGCCAGGAAAAGACAGCAAGGGAAGTGGGAGCATCCCACAGGCCTCATTTGAGCTGTGAGTACCTCTGTTTAGCTCTGCCACCCCTTTTCAAGAGAATTAATTACTCTTTCTGCTGATCTGCTTCCCCCTGGTTGTTTTTGCTCAGTGAGCCCTTGACAGGTTTGAAGCCACTCAGAGCTGCTGCTCACATTACTACTCAATCCATAATTTCAGCTCATGTTATTAATAGAGGTATCTACACAACCAAGGAAAGGGAGGTACGTCACACGCGTCCGGGGCTATTTTAAGGTTTGTGGGTAAGTGATCCCCCACTTTTCCTGCAGTTGCCTTTGAAAGGCACAGAAGAAAACACCATAAGGCACCCTCCACTCTTGATGTTCTCTTAAGCAGAGCTTCCCTGTGTGTGGAAGGATGGCACAATCACACTTGAGGCCCATAGAGAACAGTAAAGAACCCTTTTTTTTTCCTGCCAGACTTTGCTGACATTCCTCCAAGCCAGAAGTAACCAGGTGCCACAGCTAGTGACAGTCACAAGGTAAGTGATATTAGATATTTTTATAAACATCACATCCTTCATGATTTTCTATCAACCTGTTTGATTATGCTATATACAGGGAAAGTGTGACAGAATTAATGAGCCTGCTGGGGTGCACATTAAGGGAACAGACGAGCTTTGGCAAGGCTGTTGTTAGCATTGAAAAACTGTGACAAAAAGGAGGCAGACTGCAATCCAGACGTGTGTCATTCACAAAGTGAGACATGCTATGATTTATCAACCTAACAACAATTGATGGGAACATAGATCTCCCATTTCAAAGTGTTGTCTCTGTGTAGATTAAGAGTAGTATCTATCATCAGGAAACAATGGGAAAAGAAATATTTTTGATAAAAGCAATTCTGTGCTCTCTTGAAGACAGAACCCACTGTATCGTTGGAATGGAAGTAAAGGATTTCTCTGCCGTTCCGTCCTCGGCAGCAAAAAAAAAGGTGTTGTAACAAGAGGAAGTGCAAGTAATTAATAACAGAAGATCAAACGAGAGGAGTGGCTTTGCAAGAAGTGACTAACGTTGACTCTGTTCCAGAGAAGTCCAGATTGCACTGTGGAAAGAGGAGCTTGCTTGGCCTCCAGAGCACAGTGCACAGCGGGCATGGACTCACCACTGTGGCACCACGGGCAGCTCTCCCTTTCAAAGAAAGGCCTTCTTTCTTCTCAGCTCACCAGCTGCTGCACACGGGGTCCCCAGCATCGCAGCAGTGTGGTTGTTGTGTACACAGAAAGCAACACCAAAGCATCAAACACGGAACAGCCTCAGGAATGTTTTGCCAGCAGCTGATACAGTGGGAAGCGCATCTCAAAACAGCAGGGCAGCAGAGTAAAACAAAAGCCACGGAGCCAGGACTGTCGTGTCATTTGGCACATCCTTGCACTTGCCTTAATTCTGCCTTGGATCTTGAGAGGGAAGGCTAAAGCTTCTTATTTGCTAATTAAGGTTTTGCCCGATTCAAACCCTGAACAAAGGACATCCCCAAACAGAGAAACCTGCCAGCCTTCCTGAACCAGCCAACAGGCTGATGTCTCAGCTCAGTGCTCTCACAACACAGAGAGTAAAAGAGCTCTGGACAGTGACAGATACAAATGTGTGCACACACACATTGTTGTGCTGGCACACACCCCACTCTGATCGGGATCCAAAGGTTCCACCTCCCTGTTTTTTTCAGCCCACTGCAGACACCCTACTGACAGGGGCAAAACAGAAAGACATTAAAACAACAGAGCTCTATTTTATGGTGTCAAATGGCTAATGATAGTCATTAAGGATTTAAAAGGCCTTTATCAGGGGGCATTATCTAAGATACCATCATGCCTGTAATCAGTCAGTGAAGAATTGCCTGATCAAGCCAAGAAGGCAACAAGAATAGCCCAGCAACTCTCCATCTGCTCCAGCCACCACATCCCACCTCACTCCCTGAGTACAGCAGTAAGGCACAACAGGACACAGATGAGCAGGTTGTTTTGCTGTCATTTCAGCTGAACATGCAGTGGCTGTTGATGTGTTCCAGTGGACTCCCAAAACAAAACATGCAACTCTGCTGGACAAGGAGCTCCAACAACATTTTTGTCTTGCCACTTTTGTGGATTCATTGTGCCCATGCAGCAAGGGAAAGCATTAGAGGTTAATCAAACTTTTGCCTACTATATTAAGTATTTGCAGGTGTGTTTACTTTATAAAATATACTGTTAAATTATCCATAAAATCCTTTGGATAGAAGTCCAGCTACTCCTCGATGAGCTTTTGGCCTAGCAGCTGCTTTCAGCTACTGTCATAAAAATTAGGCCTGGAATATGGAGGAGACTCTTGAACAGATTCTAAGCAATAGAAGACAAGTTCAGAGTAGATGGAGGTTGCCAAATTGTCACAGTTTGAAAAAGAAAATTGTTACATTCAGAGAAGGAGCAATTTGAAGTTCTTATAAAGCCCTTGGACACCACAATGATGGGCAAGAGTTTCTCCACTGGTTTTGCTTTCTCTTATCACTTCCCAGCTGTTTCTTCCACTTTCAGGTAGTTGCAATTTATCCTTCTATTTTTACCCACATAGTTTGCTAACAGCCTTGGAGTTGAGATTCTGCTGGGTTTAGTGATGAGGTGCCAGCTGTGCATCCCTGCAAGCTGGTGCATGGACGACCTTGAAATATTCTAGGTGGCCAATCAGGAAATTCCTCTAACTGTTATTTCCTATCTCCCAGAGAGCACCTCTCCATTTTTAGCATTAGATATATATCACTTCATAGCATCCAGAGCACCATGCAGATGTCAGCCAGCTAATGCCAACCAAAATCCCTCCCCCCCAGCCTTACCCTGTTATTGTCTAAGTAACAGCTCCTGCATCCCCCTGAAGCCAGCCCAGGGAGTTCTTTTTGCTTCCTTCTCTGCAGGAATATTAAAACAGAATGAGAATGAAGATAGCTGTTAATTTTATGTCACAGTGAGAGAACGGAAGGTCTTCAGATCACACTTTCTCCTCAGTCTTTTAATTGCAAAATTGTGCTTCAAGGTCTGACACAAGTTTCTCACCTCCTTATTTTCAAGCTACTAGCAAACAAAACCAGACAAAATGCTTGTTTTTCCCTACTCTGCAGAGCCTGCACAATGCTTTAATTTCAAACAGGTGAAATAATGCCAATTACTAGCATATTCTAACAAAACCTGTGATTTTAGAGAGAGCTATGTCAAACCAAACCAAATTATAGGTCAGATTGTGCCAATCTTCTCATCATTATCACTAATTCCCTTTGTGGTTTTTGTCCCTCCCCAACATGTGTGTTCCCAGGTTCTTGGAGCCCCTGCCTAGCACTGCTCAGCTGCTCCATAATTATTCTTCACACCAGATCCAGCAACAAGACAGTCACAGCACACTCTTCTCACATTTTCTTTAAACATTAGGTACAATAACAGAAATAGAAATTTGAGATTTTGAGGCAAGAGACATGGGAAATCTGGGTGGAAAGAGATGACTAGAAGAATTTTTTCTAAAAAAAAAACCCATAAAGGAGTGAAAAAAAGATTCTTGAGAGGACATAATGCCTTTCTTTTTCTGGATAAGCACTAATCTAGACCATAGAATACTCCCACTTCTAGATATGATGTCTAGTAACCTTGTTCTAATTTCCAGTTAAGTTTTAATTAAAATAATGGGAATATTCCCTAAATAAGTTAGAATGTGACTTCCTGTGATCCTATTCCAGGTCCCACACGTTCTGCCTTTGCCATCAGACTTACCTTAACTCCACAGTGCTTTGTCCAGTGGTGTCCCACGACCCTTCCCTGGCATCCCAAGTCGTTCCACCCCACCATTCCCTGCAGCCACCCACAGCCTCCTTCCCTCGGATCAGGCTCCACCTTCCAAGATGGGAACGCATGCCCTTCCTCTGGATAACACCCAGCACAAGGGGATCTGAGCATCTAGAGCCCCAGCTGGGAATTGCACAAACAATAAATCATCAAAACCCATTTTTTCCTGCAGATTAACGTTACATAAGTTACGCCGGCCAGAAACTATAAACAGCATAAAATGCACTTCTTTGCATTCCAGCGTGTTGGGGGAGCTCATAAAAGCACTTAATACATTATTTAAGCCATTTAAGCAAGATAGCACAACTGCTGTAATTAGCAACAGTTCTCCAAATCCCCATATGCCAGACAAAGGATCACGTTCAGCATTTCCAGGCTGGTAGGAGGGAATCAGAACATCACAGAAATTAAATGGCATGCACTGCTTTTTTCTCCCCTCTGCCAATCTCAGCAGAGCCCACGTTTCATTACAGCCTCCCCCCTGCACCATCATGCAAGAGACTGAAACCATCATGTAAAGAAGACTGGCCTTTTTTGGGCTTATTATTTTAAACATAACAGGGTGCTGAAGGCTTTAAGAAAGAGAAATGAAGCCACTTCTTCTGACAGCGACATTCTGCAGGCTGGAAGGGAATTTCCTTGGTTTTTTCTTTAATAAAACCAAAAGAAAAAAACCCCAAAAAACAAAACCTGACTTCCTCATGGAAAATCCATGAGCTGAAGTCAGTGTCAAGTGGAAATTTAAAAGCACTCCAATGCTTCCTGCACACAGGGTCAAGCCTGGGGCAGTGGGGTGGGAGGCACAGGTCCAGAGCAGGAGAAGGGGCATCAATGACAACAGGGATGGGACTTGAACACTGCCAGGAGCCTGAACTTCATCACCCTGTGGAACCCCAGGACACAGCACATGCCCAGAAGCCTCATCCCAGCCTGGTGGCACCGACTGCCCACGGAATCGTCGTCAGTCTGACACTCCTGTGCCAGGAACAAATCACTGGGGGCAGGTATCAAAATCTACTAAAGGAACAGGGAAAGGAGGGACAGATTTGAGAGCCTCTGCCATAAAGGGAGGCTTTGAAATTGAGGGTGCCATGACTCAGAGAGGGGAGAGACCTGATGCAGGCGGTCTCCTGGCTCTGAGCTCAAAGTTTTTCCCCAGTGAATTGTTCAGAGAAAAGCTTCAATATTAAGAACAAAAAACAGGACAGGACAGCCCCTTCTGGTGGCCTGACATTTGATTTCTCTGTATTGCAAAGAGAGGAAAATCCCTTTCTGTTCTTCTACAGCTTTTATTATTTTTGCATTATCTCTCCCTCCTTTCTTTTTGTTGCTCCCTCTGTGGGCTCCAGTTTGACTTACACACTCAGGGCCTCTGTGCACATCTCCCTAATCCCATGCCATCCCCTGCCCCGTTCCCCAGGCAGGGCTGGCTGGGCAAATGGGAACCAGTCTCATCATTTTCCAGGTGTCTCTGACTCATGGCTAAGATGGTGGGTAAATCTGTTAGGGAGGGGAAGTGAGCAAGGCAGAAATCACCTAGGGAGTTCATACTATGTGATCCAAAAAGTTAATAAAAGGAGTCAAGTTATTTTTGATATGAAGAGATAACCAAGTTGTTACACATTTGATCTTACAAATGGCAGCAAAGGGATGGGCTTATTAACATCTCATTAATTGTGCCTATTTCGATTTGCATAAGAACTCATGAAGTACAATAAGAAGAGCCTTTAACTATCTTGTTTCTCACAGGGTGCAAGTTGCAAAATATGGAGGAAGCTGATAATGTTCTTTCAGTTCCTGAGGACTTCAAGCAGCTTTACAAAGTTCTATGACATTAGCAAACACCACCAATAAGCTCATGAACAGCTGGCTGAGAAGCCAAGGACAAACATCTACAAACCTGTTGAAGCATAAAATAATGTAGGAACACCTGAAGATACATCTATTGGGGAGGAGTTGTCCAGCACCTGAGGTGAGTCACTGGTAGTTTTGGGCACTGTGGAAGATTTGGCTGCCTGTGTCTTCCAGTATGGGAATACTTGGGATGCACCTGATTGGATTTTGCAAGAACTGGCTAAAAGAGAGGCAGGTGTATGGTTAGCACACACCACTGGTCACCAATCATGTCCGTTTGTACCACATTAATTCTAACAAGTGGTTAAATGAGCAAGTCCCAACACTTACCAAAAAGCAACTCCTGTGGCATGTTAAGATGCCTCTAATAGTACCACATAGAAACAATAACTGACACAATTTCTCTTTCAGATCTCTTCCCCTGATACAAGTTATTAACTTGAGCTGTATTTATTGACATCCAGCTGCAGAGAGAAGATGGGTCTTTGGTTGGCTATGAATGTTTTCATCACCCTTAAGCACCAGGAAAGGAATTTCCAGGTGGAATTATCAAAGCCTCCACCCCTCCAGTCCAAGCAGTTGCTGAGTATCATTAATCACTCCATCAAATGGAGCATTCACCACACTCCTGGTAAGAACAGGTTACTGGAAAACATTCCTCATTACAATTCCTATTTGGCATTACATTGCAATACATCTGGCAGCGATGTTTGGGGTTTATGTTTAACTAAACCACATGTACAGGCAGTTGGTTTAAGTATAATGTAAAATACCTGTATATTTATCTGCCTTTATCAAGTCTCCTTCCTGTGAACTATCAGTAAATAAATACCATATCAGATGCCTGCATATATCATATGCAACCAGATCCATCACATCACACGTGGTAATCACACTAAATCTGCCCAGACCAGCAAATTACAAACAGCAGCAGACACAAAGCATCTTCCCAACTGCTTCCTTTCTGGCTCTGTGCCTACTCTGCACTGCAAGAACTGCTGCACTACAGGAGTTGGGTAATGTTTGCACTTGCACAGCTCCTGGAAGACGAAGACACTCAAATACAGAAATTAATATTCACAGGAGAGCTGTCAGGGGAAAGGGAAGAGTTTTCCCTAAGGTGCACTGTTACAGTACAGTGTGTTTGACTGGCATTTGGGCTCCTTTCCTTCACAGGGAGAAATAGGAGATGCATAATCTGTTTGTACTCTGACATTTCCCCATCCAATTAGACCATTCTTTCAAAGGATTCCTGCCATAAGTAGGCAATAGACTCCCACAGGTTTACATAGATGTGGCCTGTGTTATGCCACTTTCCAACATGAGAGGCTTCAAAGCAGAAAGCCATGTTGTGTTCCAGAGGAGAGGGGAAGCGGTACAGCCACAGGCTTGTGAGGGCTCAAACACACAGCTCACGTCTCATCTCGCAGGAGTGAACCACGCTGATGGACAACTTCTAAATACAGTGAGATCCTCAGATGAAGCCTGGCCAGAGAAGTCCATCTGTGCCTCCTACTTGTATATTCCTGGCTTTGGCTGAGCTCCGAGTGCTGCTTACACTGAAAGGTAGAACAAAGACTTGGGTTTTCAAGGGGAACTCAAGGCCTTCTCAATCCTCTGAAAAGCAAAGTGTACACATGATAAGCCAAGAGAGCCATTCCATGCTGCGGTCACATGCTATGTGGAAGCTGTAATCTCCCAAGGACACAGATATGGCCATGCAAATATGGGTTATGCCTATGCTAACAACCAGCTAATGTCCCTAGAGCTCCTAAATGGCTTTTAATCTGGCTGCTAATGCCGGGGAAAGCTTTGCTGAGGAAGCTTCATTTCTCTTGTGCTCCCATTAGCCAGGAACCTGCTACCCACCCTTCCATACCCTGACTTGAGAGATGAGGACATAAGCCAGCAACTTTCTGGCTTAGATCCTTTTGGAGGTGCAAAGGAAAGAAGCTGCCTGCCTCAGAGGGCACAGATGTCACAACTGCAGGCAGCAGGCACAGCAAGAGGGCCGTTGGTAACAGGCATTGAGAAACCAGCTGCATTTCCAACATCCCCTTCAGCCAAACCACCTCTAAGAGTCCTCACACCGAGCAGGCCAAGGCAGCACACTGCACTCACCTGTGCCCTCACCACTGCTCCACCCTGCAGAGCTTACCTTGTGTAAAGTAACACATAACACACTGTAAAATCCCAGCGTGGGTTAGACAAGCTGTAACGTACCTCGGGTGGTCCACCCAAGCCTAGCTGCAAAGTGTTAGCAGGGAATTGTCTTTGCTTCCACTCAGCACCAGTCTGTGAAAGACTCCTGCACTCAGAGCTGACAGCAACATTTCAGACGTGGGGGAGGAAGAAAGCAGACACAGGAGGGAAAAGGCCGCAGACATCTTAAGGGGAGGGCTTGTCTTAATGGATGTTTGCCATTATTGGATTCAATCATGGGTAAAGACCAAGCTTCCCTAAGACAGGCTGAAAACAAGGTCCTGTCTCTGTCTCAACACCATCAATAGGTGCCTTCCCAAGGTGACCACCTGCACCAGGCACCACCGGCTGCTTGGAGCAACTCCTGGCCAAAATCATCCAAACTTCAGCCAAGAGCAGCGCTGGGCCTGGGGAGACCTCAGAGAGAGGGGCCTTTGTACAGCCCTTGCCAGGACTCTGGGTGCCAGAAGCGACCTGGCACAGGAGCCCAGCAGAATCACAGCTGCAGCAATTACACTAATTGTCCAAAGCACACAATTGCACTTGTCTGACTGGTCAGGCCATGACAGAGCCCAATGCGTTTTCCTTTGTGAAAGCATTTCGCCTGGAAGTAAATTTCCAAAACAAAGTCCCTTAAACTCCAAGCCTTTCCAGACTTCTTCCTGGCAAGGGCAGTTTATTCATTCCAAAAAAGAGAACTTTGAAAGAAGGGTCACCCATGAGAGAGAGATCTCACTGCTATTGGCTATCACCATCATCTGCAAAGAAGGTAACCCTGAATTCCCAGTACACTGTGATGGGAATTGAGGTCTCAACTCCAACCAGCTCCCTGAAAACGCTTGGGGTGTAGCCCAAGGTCCCTGTTCCCCATCAAATGGGACTGTCTCTGTTATGGAGCTCATCCCCAGCTTGGGGCCAGCCCTTCCCCACAGCATGGCTCAGCAGGGTCAGTGGGAGAGCTGAGAAAGACCCATCTTAGACTTTCTAGTGCCTGAGCTAAAGAGAGAAACTGTGATTGCTCACACCAGGAGCTGCACCCACACTCCCGAGCCACGTGTGTGAGCAGAGCTGCACTTTGCACCTGCAGAGGCCAAAAGAGGGCTGGCTGGTGCACAGTTACAGGTGCTGGGCTCACTGCAGGTGCAAACCCAGCCCTGACCAAGAGCCCAGAGACTCCACCAAGCTCCCACAGGTGCAAACAAAGCAAAGCAAGAGACACTTTTCCCCCACTGCCCACAGGGACCACTGACTAGCACCAGTGAAAGGAACATCCAGAAGGTTCTGCCTGTTTCTCAGGACCTCAAAGCAATGGCAAAACTTATAGGGAGGGGTGACTTCCCCAGAGGGCCCCAGTTCAGGGGGCCAGAGAGCCCCGAACTTGGAACTGGTGCCACCAGCACATTTTTGTCCAAATAATTCCATAGCAGTTGTCCCTTACTACCTGAAGCAAGTGAGACCCCCAGGAATGGGAGAGGGGTCTGTGTCCCATGGAGATGGGCTTTATGGATGAAGTGGGTGGAGCCAGGGCAAGGGACAGCAGTGGGGATGGCACAGCCAGGCAGGGGGACTGGCACGTGGTGAGAGCAAAGAAGAGTCCAGCTTCGATTTCACCTCTGAAAAAAACAAGATTTAAATCAAATTTGCAGGGAAATAATCTTCCAAGGGAGCAGAGCATGTCAGGGAGGGAAGGACTTCTCTTCCTACACACTTCAGCATGTTTTCAAAGGCAACATGAGTTTGTGTTGAAGTCAGTTATGTAAGTGTTGGTTTCCAAAAGATGAGTGGAGGACTTACCTACCCAAACACTGACACAGGGAAAGCAGCCCTTGCCCTTGCCAAGAGAAATGTCTCCCTCCCTAGCCCAGGGAGGTGCAGGCTCAGTGGCTGAGGATTTGGGTTTGTTTTCAGCCTGGCTCTGCAGGAGGTCAGACAGAGCCCCTTTGCCATCAATAAAAGCTGCAGACAGAGCACAGTGGTGTTCCAATGACCCACGTAACTACTTATTTCCACTTCACAAGGGCCTGCCAGCCCGTGTTTGATTGATGCCATTAGGAACTGGTGGCCATTGTTTACCTTGTAATTTATTAAAGGCAGGATTTCCAAAAGGCACCTCAAGTAGGCACCTAACTCTTAGGGACTTTTAATGATAATTGAATACCTACTTCATTAAGCAGCTCTGAAAACCCAATCTGAAGTGACCTGGCAGAAACAGAAATGCCTCAGCCTTCAGACAGGGTTTGTCATTGGTGGTTTTCTTAAAAGAGGATGAAAGATTTACATGAAGTGGGAGACTTACCCATGGCTTTGGCAATTGGTAGATCACAGAGAAGGATCTGGGCAGCCCAGGGGAGGAGGCAGCCAATGTATTGGGCAGTGAGAGGACTCCACAAGCAAGACTCTGATCATCTGCACAGACAGCCTCCATCAGAACACCTTTAAAACTGGGAGGTACTGAACAGAATTTAGCAGTAGACAAAGTCAGTGGCATCTCAGGTGAGAGATGCAGAGAGAGGGGGAACAAACAGAATCCAGGAGTTTGGCAGAGGTAGCCAAAAAGCAGGACAAGACACTTCAGTCTGTATCTTTCTTCCACGTCTGAAAGTTTTTACCTCATTGTTTTCTAGTCATTGGGACATCACACTTAATTTAAAAAAAACAAACCACAAAGCCACAACAACCCCCAAAACAATAACAACAAATGCCATTGCACATACTCCAATCAGTTTTTTAAAACAAGTGCTGCTGTGCTGTCATTTCCCATGACACCGTGAGCTCCCTGCCTGCAGTGGTTTGGTCCCTCTGCATCACTTACACCACAAAGCTCCATCTCATACCATCCTCCCCACTGTGGGGTATGGCCTTCCCATTCCTGGGGCATCATGGCATGGCCACACACAGCCCCAGCCACAGCCCAGGGCACACAACACATAAAAAGAGAGGGACAAAAGGAGGTTTGCTCCTGTGTCATGTGCAAATGTTTGCAAAACATCCCACGTTTGGCCACAGGAAGAAGCAATATGAGAAAAGCACTAAAGCACTTCCCTCCCTGCAGAACAGCAGCTGTTTTGTACCCTGAAATTGATACCTTTTTCTTTCCCTGACAGTGCAAAAAACTTTTGAGACCCTTTAAGGAGCCACTTAAGAAACTGCATTTTCCCCAGCACCTCTCCATGGAGAGAAAACCAAAGCAGATGATGAAAAGTTTGACCAGAATTGGGGGCACATGGACCTGTCTCTCCAGCAGCACTGTAGAGCTTCACAGCTGAGCCCTGGCACAGGTAATGGTCTCCCCTCCCCAGGTCTCTGTCCCCTCTTACCCAGCACTGGTGACACACCAGTGACACTCTCAGCAGGACAAGCTCCTGGCCCTGCATCCCCAGGCTCTGGAAATGAGGTTGGGTATCACCAGCAGACTGGTATAGCCTGATCTGACTCTCAGGGCATGCAGGTCACTTCAGCAAAGACTGTGTGGTACCTGGTCCTGCCCATCAGCAACATCCCTTTGCAAGTAAGGGGGCTCCCCTGCAGCCACCTGAGTTAAAGGATCCCCCTTTCCATGCTTGGGGAAGGGCAGTTTTTACATTTATAAGCTTGGGAAGCTGGAGGGAAGAAGAAAAAAGCTGTGCAAAGGGTATGACCATGGTTACACTCCCAAACCAGACCTAGGGAATGAGGAAGAGCATGAAGTTTGTATTCCTGTGCACAGTCCACATCTTTCTTTTCCCAAGGATGCTGTAGCAGTTTGTCCCCTTCTTCTCAGGATTGATACAAAGCAACTGCAGAATCTGTAAAAGCACATCAAAAGCAACCAAAGGGGTGTCTGGTGAGAAAACAGGAAAGTTAATACCCAAAAGTTGTTCCTGCTGTCCTGACTTTAAGGGGGTGACTATACCCAGCAGCTTCCATGGGTTGATCCATGTCAAAGGAGACACCTGTTACTGAGAAATCTGTTGACCAAAAGTACTTTCCCTGGTGCTCTGGGCAGCTGAGCTGCTGTTCCCAGCACTGTGGTTACAGTCTGGGGAGCTGTTTGTTCACCCCATGCTTCCAGTCATGCTTTACAGATCAAATCTGATCCAGAGCTTTATCTGAATCTATAGGAATTAAACTTGGAAACTGTAAATTAAACTTTAAACTTTAAATTAAACTTTGAAACTAGTGACTGGTTCAGGTAAGGCCTGTGTTTGCCAACAGTGATTTCTGTGCCTGAGCATCACCTATAGAAGGGAAGGAAACTGCAAAGTTCCCTGGGAACACCAACTCCAAAGGGTTAACACGTTCAAGCACACTCAGAGCCAACCATAAACATATCTCCTGAGCAAAGGCTGGGTACACCAGGAAGTTCAAAGGTCCACAAGAAACACACACTTGAAGGGGTTTATTAAAAAATAATTAGAATCAGATCTACCAAAAACGAAAAAAAAAAGTCAACTAAGAAACTGTTTTGAGTAAATTAGAAAACAGGGACAACCTTACTGGGTTACTGGGACATCACCTGCTTCACATGAAAGGGAGCTGTGGTCATTTGAGAGCTGGCAGTGGTAAGGCCACAAATCAGTTTGGCCACAGGTAAACAGCTCTCTCCTCCAGTCAGAGACAGGGGGAAACCAGCCACGGGTTTTGCTCTCAGTTTATGGGGAAACAAAACCATTTCTTTACTTTTAAGGCTGTAAACAGATATTCCACCAAGGAGGAAATCAAACCTGCTGTACAGAGAAAAACCCAAACACAAATTCCTGTGGGTGCTGCGAGACACTGGGGATTAGTGGAGAGGTATTAAAAGAGCAGCTGGGGGGGCAGGTGGTGACAGGTGTTGCTGCTCCCTCACACTCGGGGCATTGAGCTCCATTCCAGCACGGCCCTTCCAGAGCCTTGGGACGCGACTCTGCTAAGGACAAGCCCTGCTCCTCCCCACTGCCCCCTCGAAACAAGGACTAAAAAGCAAACAACCCCACCAAACACCTTCCCATCCATTTGCTCTCCAAAACTACCCAGGACCAAAGCACACAACCCTACATCTTCCTTTCCAAGGACGGGGAAAAGAAAGAGAAGACGAAGCCCAGGCGGTGGGTGAGGATTAGTCACGGATGCAGCGGGATGCTGAGCAGCGGCTCCGGCTGCGCTGCGGACGAGCTGCCTCCAGAAAGGCCGCCAGGAAAAGTGACAAACCCCGCCGTTATGTAACGCTGACAAATGCCTTTTGTTATGCAAGACAAGTGGGAGAAAAAGCAGCATCTTTGCCCTTTGTGGGAAGGGAAGGGGAGAGCTCCCTGCTGGAGCCCAAACAACAGGCTGCGGCTCCCGGGGGCACCGGCACGCTCGGCACAGCAGGAACAGAGCCTTGGGAAACGCCTCGCTACTGGGATGAGCCAGCATGGACATACAGGATCGATATCGAATTAGTGACTGACGCCGGCAGCGCGGTAATGTGCTAATTCTGGGGGTTTGGGAGGGAGGGAGGCCAGAGGGCAGCTAAAATTACGGATCTGCCTCCCCTTGGCTCAGTGTTTAGGCTTTTAGGTATTTTTTAAATTAAAAATTTAAGTTAGTAGTAATATAATTTAATTAATAAAAATAATAGAACGAAAAGCTCCACACATCTGAATCTAAACATTGGTCCCAACTCCTCGTGTTTAGACTTGGTGAAAATCCCAGACCCACTTAGCTCGGAGCTGGAACGGAGCATCCTTTCCCTGTGCAACCTGCTGGCTCCTGTTCAGCCTGCAGCAATCAGCCCCACGGCTTGGTCTGGGCAAGAAACAAGGCTCTGGCTTCTCCGAGACTCTGCAAGCTTTTGTTAAAAAAAAAAAAAAGTGAAAAAAAAAGCCAAACAACGTGACCACTGACGAAAGAAGTGTTATTTTCCCCTGGGATCCCCAAGGGATGCGCAGCCAGGGGTTCCCATCCAGCTGTGCGGTGCTTCCCAGCACTCACCCAGCGCTGGGATGCATCGCCACCCTCCCAGTGCTCCCAGTGCCACACGGCGACAGTGACATCCAGTGGCGGCGACACCCGGCCACAGCAACCCTCGCCCGAGCTGCGCTTCCAACGCGGCCACCGCCCCGAAAACGCCTGGAAAACGCCAGTCCCCTCAGTGTGCCGGGAGGGGCTTGGCTGTAAAACACAGTCTGGGGGCCTTGGGGTGTCAGTCCCGGCTCGTTGCTGCTGCCAGCCCGCTGAGCAAGAGTTATTGCCCAAGCACGAGTCAACCTGCCGTGCTTGCTCACAGAAATAGCTCTGAAAGTGGGGTTTGGTTCCTTTTTTTTTTTAAAAAAAATCAATTATGATGTCCTTCAGAAAACCCCAGATCGGTTCCAGAAATCAAAGAAAGCAAAGCAGCTTTAAATGAGCTGTAGCTCCTCAGAGAGCTGCAGGAACAGCTGGGTCACAGAGAGTCACCACCAACACACCTGCAAAGGAACAGCAGGTGAAGGACTAGCACGGTCACACTGTCACCAGGCAGGATGAGGCTTTTCCTGTTCATGCAGAGCCTTCTACACTTGGCATGTCTGCAGAAGGAGGAGCAGGTGAAGATGTGAACAGTGGAGAGGCTGGAGGAGCTGGGTAGGTTGAGCTGCTGTCTCAGACACAGGAGAACAGCAGCAGGAGAAGCTGCCAAGAACAAGGAGAGAGTGAGGGCTAGGACAGCCCTGTGCTGGCTCACATCACTCTCTTAATTAGGTTGTCTACACAGCAAGGTGGGTGCTCAAAGCATAGTTGTGGTTTGCCTTTGGGCCACCCCAACCAGGCCACAGCTCCTGTTCCACAGCAAAAATGCAGCCCAACCTGTAGCAGGTGTGTTTGGCACCCAGTCCTGGGAACCTGGTTACTGCAGCAAACCTCAAATGGGAATGGGACAGTGAGGTAGAAGCCATTGCTGATGGGCTCAGGTGTCACAGGCTGCCCAGGGAAGGAGGATTTGTCCCACAGAAGCCTATTTTCAAGCTGCTAAAATACAATCACGTGTCCCGTGGGAGTTCTCATGCACTCAGAACCATCTTGCTTTTCATCTGCTTTCTCCCCAGTCTCTCTCTTTACCTCTAAAAAAGCCCAATCTGGGCTGTAACAGCTCTGAGGGAGCCCTTCAAATCCAAATTGGTAAATGAAAAGTCAAACCCCCAGAGCTGCCAGACAGTGTGATGCAGGAGGCTGAGTAGGAGTCGCACAGTGCCGTGCTGGCTGTGCCCCAGGGATCCTCCTCCGCTCGGCTGCTTCCCTGTGGGAGTGGGGAAAACACCACCCAGCCAGTTCCTCCACAGACAAGCGCACCAGAGACACAGAACATGTGAGACAGTAAGAGCTGGTGCAACTGGAAAGGAATGAACAGCACGAGGGGTCGGGATTGCTCCCTGCCCCACAGCCTGGCGTGGGCCAGCAGGAGCAGCGGCTGCCCCGTGTGTTCCTGGGACAACTGTCTGTGGGATGGAAGCCAGTGCAGAACCCACCCAGCCAGGCCCCAGAGGACACACTGGGCTCACCAGTGTGTGCTCTGTCTTCCCTTTTCTTTGGGGGGGTTTGTTTTTAAGGTGCCCAGACAACATCAGAGATCAATGGAAAGACAGAAGTTGATTAATGCAGTACCGCCACCTGAACGAAGAGCAGGGAATGCAGTCTCCATGGTTTCCCAAAACCACAAACTCTGCAATATTTGCAGCATCATAGCAACAAGCTTTAACCCAGCAATGTGAAAATTCTGTTGTCTGGAGCCATGTGACCTTAGTTATTATTATCCTGGAGATTCCCAACAATTGTGCACCAGCACTGAGACTGGACTAAGGCTGTGAAAGTACCAGACCTACCTTCAGTGCATCATCCCCTTCATGGAAGAGCAGTGTTTGGAGGAAGCAGCAGCTGATCCTTTCCTTGCTGTGGCAAAAGCCCTCTTTGGGGTCTGGGCAGTGCTGGGTGGTGATGATCCTAAAGGTCTTTTCCAACCTGAATGATTCTTAACAATCCTGGCTGCGCTTTGGGGTTGGCCAGATTTAATTTGTGGTGGAATCCAGGTTTTAAGGAAACATCAACCACTTGGCACAGAAATCTTTTAGGCTGTAAAAAACAATAAAACCCCCAAAGATCCTTCACTCCCACATGCTGAAAAGGAGATGGCTGGGTGGGGGCTCAGTTACTGCCTTCAGATCTGAACCCAGCCAAGAGAAATCCCTCCCGGATCCTGTGGAAGGACAGACAACACAGGCCATTTTTAGAATCCAGACAGCAGATTTCCTTTTTAAATGTGGATCCCATGGACAGCCCTTGGCAAGGGACTGCAGTCCCTGGCTGTGCTCCATGGAGGCTCCAAGGGGACACAGCAGTGTCTGGGAGAGGATGTCACACGTTGCCCTCACCAGGCAGCAGATTTGGCTTCTCTGGGCATGAGACCAGACACTTGTGTGGTGCAGACCTGGATCAGCAGGAACAGGAGGAATTTCCTTAGGATAACAGAATAGTTCTTCCAGCTAAAGGTAAGCCCAACGTAAGAGCACATGTGGCTGCATCAGAAAAATCCTGTCTGCCCTCAAAGTGTCACAGTTGCTTAAGACAGAACTGAGCAAGATTAAAGGCTGCTCAGGACTTGGGTTATCCTACAATTTTTCCAGTAGGACTTGAGGTGACTTAGAAGTGACAGGAAAGCTCTCACAGAAAACTGAATTTTGCCAGAAATAACCTCAGCTTCCTGACCAGATGACATGGGCAAAGGGGAAAGATTCACCTTTGAAAGTTCCTGCTCCAAGTAGGATCAAAAAACATTTGGAATAAACAAAAGGATGCATCAGTGCCCCTCACAGGGATTGCCTTCTCCTGCTGCTGGAGTTTGGCAGTGGTGCCACCAGGCCTGCACAACTGTGATGTTCATTCCCTGGGCTGTTTGCTCTGTTCATTTCCACAGAGCATCAGGGGATTCAAGGAACTGTTGCACAACCTAGGCTTTGGCTCTTAAAGAAACTCAGATTTTCATGCATTTCATGAAGTGTCAATGAGTAATGAACCACAGGGGAAAAAAATACACAAAATCCCATTTTCCCCCACAAGCCACAAGCTGAAGGGAGGGAAGCAGAGGCCACTGGTGACATTCAGGGCAGTGACACGCATTTTGTGCCACAGGGAGCAGAAACGTTGTTCAGGGAGACACAAAGCATGTCAGGAATAAGCAGAACTTGCTGTGCCCACAGGCCTGCAGGGGTGACAGCATCACTGCCACCCTGGGCCAGGCAGCCCCAGGGCAGGGGTTGGCCGTGTCAGAGAGGCACCAGATGTTGTGCCAGCCAGGAAGAGCTTCCAGTGCTTCACAGAGTCCAAGGGAGCATCATTCCTAATGCCCAGAAACCCCCAAACCACCCACAGCCAAAGCAGCCTCAGGCAGGTTTTGGGGAGTTTGTCAGTGTGAGAAGGAGCCGATCCTCGCTCCTGTCAGGGGTTTGGGCTTTGCTCAGAGCAGCCAGGGGAAGAAAAGCATCCCTGGGAGGCACCTGGATTTGTGAGCTCCCCAAAAGCAGCACAACAGCCTCATACCTCCACTTCCCCCTCACCTGGGCAGAACAGTCGCAGGGTTGCTGCTCTCGATTCTTCCCTTGTACCAGCTGAAGCAAACAGATTTTTAACAGAAAGAATCTGCTGTTGGCTCCTGTTCATCTTCAGCTCTCCCCAAGTGCCACCATTTCCCTGGGGAGAAGGGGAAGCACTGAGAAGCTGCAGGAAGATGCACAGACACCCAGGGACCCACATCCCTCACCCATTCCAGCTCCTGGGTATCAGGATACACCACCACAGCCCCCCTGGAGGTGGGGCTGGCCCAGACACCTCACCTGGAGGCTGCACTGGCTCTCCTCACAGCTGGGGGGGCCTTGGAGGGCATTTTGCCTTTGAAAATGGCAATCTCAGCCCTGGGGGACAAGGGGAGGCCTCTGCCCCAGCCCCAAGCACAGCTGGGGGACTTAGAGGTCACTCGAATGACTCAAACCTGATGGTTTAAAAACAAAACCCCCCAGAAATGCCGATTTTCAACCTACCCTGTGCTCAGGCAGCCACAAAAGACACTTTACTGCTCACTTGAACAAAAAACTTCTGTGTTCCCACAGCTACTTTGGAGGGGGAAAAAAAGACCAACGTGCAAGGAAGGACCCATACCTGGCAGCTCCCACTTCACAGATACCCAGCAGGCTCATCCCACCATCCCACAGCCCCCATCCAGAAGGATCAGCCCCCAAAGGTTGGAATTAACACCTTCTCTTGGCACCGCGGAGTGACCGGGAAGAGGCAGGGAGGTGCTGGAAGCAAAGCTGGACCCAACCAAGTCACTGCAGATACTTGAGGCTGCGGGAACACTCTATTTATTAGGCCAATATCTCATTTCAGCAATACAGTTACAGAATATCACAATGCTGGTTACAAACATAGGATGGCTCCGTGGTACAAACAATGCCGGGCTCTGCAGTCTGGGGACGTGGGACACCAAACGCCCATCCTGACACGACAAGGAGGGTGGTCTGCAAGGTCTAGTCATGGTCAAGATACTGGTATAGAAATGAATGTGGCACTACAGGTAGAGATTCTAGTTTAGAGGTGGGTTTTGTGTAAGTATTTCCATTTATACAGTTATACAGTTCAAGCAACATCTTTTTTTTTCTTTTCTTAAAATGCTATTAAATTAAAATCCCCTGTAGTTCAATAAAGTATAAAAATAGTACTGAACCTGGTAATATTCAATAAAATGTAGAGTTCATTCACATCATTAAGTAGTAAAGAAATTGTAAAGTTGTAGTTACCATGGCAACATTGCTTCCCAGAAAGGAATATACAGAAGAGTTACACATATGGTACCTGCGACGATTATTTAGCGATCCAACACTGAACTTGTGCACCACAAACCGAGTTTCTAAATAGCTCTATATATTTATATAGTATATATCTTTTTCATCTTAAAATTTACTTCTGAAAAGAAAAGAAAATGTGCACTTCAACAAACTCACTAAGGCCACTCATGCTATAGATACCGAGGATTGCAAGGAGTAGTGTTATACGAGACCCGAGAGCACACACACCTTTACATCACCCAGGGACACCTGTGTCACTGCCCAAAACGTTCCTGAGATTTAGGGACAAAAGCACTCCCAGTGCTGCCCAGTTTCCTGCAGGTATTTCACTTTATTTCTGGCTGAAGGAAACCCCGATGCCCTCGCAGGGCCCAGTGGCACGAGGTGCCCCAGGCCAGGCGTGTCCAACACCCCCAACACAGAGCCAGGTCTGCCACTTGGCCAGGAATTCTCTTCCAGAACATGGGAAAAAAGGGATAAAAGCAGGTTCTGCACGGGCAGCAGAGGGAGGAGCTGTTTCAAGGTGGGTAACAGCAACACTGCACCATGTTACCTGCTGCCAGCCCGAGCCCCAGCCCAACCACAGCACCCCAGGGGAGGGTTTTCAGCACTTCCCACCCTGTTTGAGGCACGATGCATCTTCCTTTTCACACTCTACCCCGTGTAGGACTGGGAAAAGGGAAGTGGCTTCAATGTGCATTTTTTACCATGAGAAGCAGCGATGGCACCTCGAGCAAATTCCAGACTGCAGCACATTTACAGCAAAACTTCAGTTTGAGAGTCACAAAAAACATTGCTGTTCTAATAAGTTAGAATTCAACAAAACCCTTCAAAATTATGTAACAAAAACTGTGTGCAAAAAGAGTCTGAAATCAAAGGTCTGGCTCCAGAGCAGGGAGTGCATCCAAAGGGCTGGACACAGACACCCCCTGGCTGAAGTTAGTATCGTGCTACAAAAGTGACCAAACAACAGTTTGGGGCCAAACACCCACTGGCTCCTTTACTTCAGGGAGCTGAGAGGGACATTTGCAAACACAAATCCCCTTCCCCTTCAAATCTTGGTGTACTTTCCCTCTTCTGGAATACCCATGCAGAGCAGCCCTGGGGGAACCTGACATCACCTCCCTCCCTCCCAACCACAGTGCTCCCAGGGAACAGGGCTCACCCACCACTGACCCAAACAACATTCTGCTGGAAGGAAAACATTAAGGGTTTAACTTAATCTAACAGTGAAAATGATTTACCTTAAGGTGACACCCCTCCTCACCACTGCACTGTGGCTCTGGGGTGGTTCATTTACTCACCTTCAAGTAAAAGATGCTTTTCACAGGATTTCCACTCCCAGCACCAAAGAGCCCCGTGCAGCAGCTGCCACTGGGTGCCCTGTGTGTCTATAAATGCCAATAATTAATTCACTGGACAGAGTGTTCCATCGTGCCAGGCCCCCCATCCAGCTGTGTATGGAAAACTGCTCCAGGGTATGGCTGGAGAGGACACCTGGCAGGGCACTGGAAAAATCCCACAGGACAGAGAACAGAGGGGATTGCACCCTCTGCTCCTGAAACCCCACAGCATGGAAAATGTAAGGGATTGCATGCCCTGCTCCCTTCAGCTCTGCCCAGGGCAGTCAGGCAGTGCTGGAGTCCCACTACAAGCCATGCTGGCACAGAGGGACGAGTCCTTTCCCTGCCTGTGGCACCACCCCGTGGGGCTCCAGCCTTCTCACCAACAGCATTAAGACACCTTCCAGAACCCGCTGTGGGGCACAGGGAGCAGAGCCCTGGCCAGGCCAGCTCTGTGTCATCCCAGGGGCGGCTGCAGCGTCATCCTGCCAACCTCCCAACGGCGTCAGCCATCGGCCACAGCCACCCCACAGCCAGCACACTGAGGGGTAAAGCCACCGCTGGGACATGTTTAGTTGTCACGAGCCTGTCCCGGCTGCCCCAGCTGAAGGCAAACCACGAAGCAGGGCCACAGAGCAGGGCTGACACCAGAGCAGCAGCTCCTGCAGGGCACTCACTGGTGTCAAACAATGCTCCTCATCCCAAACACAACCGCGAGGTCTCTGACATTCCTTAGGCAAAAGCCGGAAACGGACACCCCGAGCAGATAAAGGATCTCCAGAACACTGAGTGTAAATCCACATACCCAGCCGGAAGATTTAAACACTTCTGCAACACAGAACCACTCAGCTTCTTTAGGACAACTTTAAGCCACTCCCCTGCAGAGTTCTGACAGCCCTACTCAAGACTTTGTTTGACTTTGAGTAAGTTTTAGTAGGATTTAAGAACTCATAAGAACTTTATAACTCATCAGTGCCTGGGGCATTCAGGGACAAAAAGGTTTTGCTTTGTACAACTGAATTTGTCTGTAGTTCCTACACAGCCATAAGCAAAAATTGCTATAAATAAATTAGATTTTAAGTCCACACATAAAGTTAAGATTTTCTCTGAGCAACTGTTGAGGACATACTGCAGGTAAGCCCTAATATCAGAGGGGGTTCTATGCAAATATTTCTTTTCACCTCAGTAAGATATTCCAAGTATGCAATCATTAATTCACTAATTACATAACTGCATTTTAAATTTGATATTACTCAACCTTCCCCCCCCCAACACACTTGAAGGCACCAGTATATGAACCATTGGCCTGTAAAACTTCACTTCATAAAAGACCCCTTAAGCTCCAGGTCATGTCCAAAAATCTCTATTTCTTCCCTGAAGACCATCCAGCACCTTCCCCTGCCACAAACCTCAAAAACCAGCTAAAAACCAGACCCCAAACAGAACATGCAGTCCCAGTGCTGTGGGAAGAGCCAGCCAAGCCCCAGCTTGGACTGGTACAAACCCCCAAAAAGAGGGGCAGAGAAGCCCCCAGTGACAGGATCCCAACTCCAGGGGCACTGGAAGAACTGAGGTAACAGCAGCAAGTCGTTTCTACTTCATGTTGCACAGACTTTCAAGTATCACCTCAACACTGAGAAATCAAACAACCCTCAGAACAACACCCAAAGCCAAACCCACACAACCAAGCAGCCCCCAGCAGAGGGATTAAGACAAGCTAGTGAGAGAGGCATTGTCAAAGGTCTGTACAGCTGAGCTCTGCTTCGGGAATTAATGTGAAGGAATCAGTTTCTGGTTGTACTGTTGTTTAATGTAGAAATGAAGCATCACAAAAAAAAAAAAAAAAAAAAGACCTGTTGTGCTTTTTGGCATTTTCCACTGACCCCTGTGAACTGTACAGTAAGTTGTGTTCTCAGAAACAGAGAAGGGAATGGGACTGTTATACAAAACTCCTCTGGTACAAAGAAGGAATGGCCTCCGTTTCAGGTGAAAGCCCATCAGAGAGGAAAGAAGAGGCAGCTGCAGCAGAGTCGAGCGTGGCTGGTTTTGCCTGTGGCACTGACAGGAGTAGCTGTAGAAGCTCACTGGGTACAGACATGCCATGGCTAAAAACAGTCACTTCCTAGCTCTGGATCTATTACAGGAATACCATTTGCACTGATCATACACCTAAATGAAAGATTTCTACTGCAAAAGTGAATGCAGGGACAGAAATATTAAATTAAAGCCACTGGTCCAAAACAGGTTTCTAGCAGGCTGGTCCACTGTGGGTTCTCCTGGTCCTGCTCAGGGCTGAGCACTGGTGGTGGCACCAAGGACACTACGATGGCTGGTCGGGGGATCTGTCCCACTCACAGGTGAGCACTGGTCCAGTTCAGGGCATCCACAACAGCACACAGGGGTCACTCCACGGCCGAGCGCGGGTCACAAGCCAATGTTGCTCCAAAGTGGTTCTTTGCCACTTTTCTTGGTAAGGCAGCAGCCCAGGCCAGGGCATTCTCCCTCTGCTCGCTATTTACCATCAGCTTTGCTACAATGATACAGCAGAAACACCTTTCTCCTACAGCTCCTTATAGTACAGCTTTTACTCTCTCTCTAATCAGCAGAAAGCTCTTGATGAAACCTTCCATCTGTAATAAGAATGCAACTCTTTTGAACTCAAACAGTTTTATTTAATGTTTTCTTGCAGACTTTCTGCAAAGTAGCTTCTTTTGAAAGAAGAGAGAAAGAAGGGGTTTTTTTAGGAATACCAAGTTAAAAATGTGAGCCGAACTAAACATGCCATACACATGCTGAGAGGAATTTAACACACATTCATCCGTATGGGCACTCTTCAGTAGACTGGACCAGTGTTTCAATGCAAATTCCAGCCCCCAGAGAACTACATGGTTTAGATTTCACAGTATGACTTTTCCCCCTGGAACCCGGGGGAGAAAACCTTAACTGGTTAAGTGACCAAGTTCTTAGCTGCTCTGTCCGTCGAGGCTCTGAGACATCAGGAAGGACTGGACCACCTCCTCCGTGGACTGGGGGCTGGTGCTCACGTCCTCCAGGGCATCCGTGACCGAGAACTGCCGGTCCCGCAACCGGTTCCAATTGGCCAAGATATTGTGGTATTCAAAAACCTTCTCGTAATTGCCAATGGAATTGTACAGTTTAATGAGCCCTCTGTAATCGTATTCAAGTCCACTGTATCCTTCACCAAAAAGCTTCTTTCCTAAAGGGATCCAAAAGAAAACTGAATTCAGAGGGAGAACATCCACGTGCTGCGTTTCATTTCTCAGGTTGTTTTTGTCAAAAACAGGAATCTTTTTGTCAGGGCAGATCAAGAGCACAAACAACACACTATGTTATCAACCAGCTTCCTGCATGATGGTTTCAATTCAAGCAACCTTCTGCTCCAAGGGTGCTGTAACTGCTCCTCAGGGACTCTACAACCACATCATTAATTGCACCACAGCTTTGCATGTGTAGAATCTGCAGTCCTGTACAGGAGACTCATTTTGTGCCCTAAATACACCCCAAATTCAATTGAAACACTGAAGTTTTTGTTTTCTACCTTAAAACCAGATTTGATTCTGCAACACACTGTACAGAACTGTATGAAACAGGACTGTGCCTTAAACCTGGACTACAGCATGGCCCAAGGATGCTTTTGATTTGGAATTAAAGTTCACTGCCACGGATAGCAGGCAAGAAAAAGATTTAATGAGAGTAGTTACACTGATGGGCACAGTGTCCATTTCTTTCAAAATCTGCCTACGTCCTGCACTCAAGTTCCAGCCACAACTCCAAAATGTAGTTAATGAGTCCATTTTCCATGAATTCTGAAGCAGCACTGAAAGTAACAGTTTCAGAATTCAGTCCCCAGGGAGAACATTAAAGAATAAAACACATTTCCCTTCAAAACCCCCACAAAATAAAACACCTTGCATTTCATTAATTCTTTACTAAAACTCTAATACCCAAGTTCCCTGTGTATCAAAGTGCTCTGCAGTCACTTACCAATTGCTATGGATCTCAAATAAAGCTTTTCAGCATTTTCATACTGGTTCATGTCATAGTTATAGAGGGAGGCGAGATGGCCCACGGAGAGGGCAACTTCATAATCCTCCTGACCTAGAAGCTGCTCCTTGATCTGAATTGCCTTGATGTGCATCTCCTCTGCTTCCTGTGAGGGTCAAAGTCACACAGGTCACTCAAGTCACTGCTCACCAACCCACAAAGAGAGAAGAAGGTTTAAAGAAACCTATGTAGTGACTAAACAGTCTGTAGTATTTTATAAAAGGCAAGAAGTAACAAATCCAAAACCAAAGCCAGTTCTCCAAACTCTGTTAAGTGGATCAGCAAATGGCACCCCCAAACTCACTGTCACCCTCTGAGGGCATCAAGCACCTCCACAGGTTATTTTTGCACAAAGCTCCTGAGATGAACAATAAAACACAAGGTTTCCAATCACAAAAGTACCAGCTGAGGTTATAGAATGTGGGCACTGAAACCCCTCCTTTGCTGGGACAGACTTGAGATGTCTGGCAGGTGAAGTCAGGCCCTTGACACCAACACAGCCTCACCTTGAACTTCCTCATGGACTGGTAGAGCCTGCCCAGGTTGCCGTAGTGTTTGGCTGTTTGCACGTTGAACTCCCCAAAGGCTTTTTTGGCCAGCTGGAGCGAGGAGAGGTGCAGGTCATGAGCTTCCTGGAGCAGCCTCTGCTCTGTCTCCTTGTTGTGACAGTCTATGGCAATCTCCTCCAGGATGAGTGCTGGGGGCAGGACAGAGGGACTGTGACTGGGTGTCCCCATGGGCAGCACAGAGCCATTGCCCCACACCCCTGGGGCAGCCTCACCAGGCTCTGTGTCACAGACTGCTCCCAAACAGGAGTCACCGCCCATCCAGCTCCCAACAAAGATCTGAATATTCTGTATTTTTACACCCCCACGTCCCCCTCAAAGCCTTCCAGATAAGTGTTGAAGAGTTTTCTTTGTGTTTTACAAGTGTGCTGACAGAGAACATCAAGGATTACAAACACCTAGAGACACCTCCATTTTAAACAGCAACTCACATTACACCACCTGTCAGAGAACAGGACAAATAAATCCATATGAAGGATTTCAAACTCCCAGTAACACAATGAGGGAACTACCTTTCACTCTCTTCGAGGAGGCCAAGAGAAGATGGTCCTCTGGGAGAATATGAGTTATAATGCCAATAGCACGTTCAGCATGGAATCTGAAATCAAGTGAAAATAAAAAATTCAAGGTGCCTCTCTAAGTCAGCAGCTGACTGATACAACATTAGAATAATGCAACCCACATGCACCGAGTTCTAACTGCAAAGCATTTTGCTCCATTTACAGCACTCCAGGCTCTGCCAGAAGGCCAAGGAGGCTGCACTCACAGTGCATTGTCGAATTTCCCAGAGCTGTACTGGTGAACATAGGAAGAGTAAGCCAAGTCTTCATGAGCTGTAGCTACATGGATGTTCTTCCCTCCAAATACTGACTGCCGGATATCGAGTGCTGTCTGCAAGGGTGAACACAATACAATTTCATCAGTTAGTACAGAAAAACTGCTACCATTGGGAAAAAGGGAAAAAAATAAATCTACTGGCTCTGAAATTCTCTACATACTTGAGATACTAACTATATAATTATATAAAAGACATGAAGAATAAAGGGAAGAATAAAGAAAGAAAACCCCCACAGCTGGCAGTGTTTGGGGCTGTTTTAAAGAACAAGTATTGCAGTAATTAAACCAACTCTTATCTGTCTCCATAAACCAAGTACAACATCTGAGAGATTAAAAGCATAAGAGGAGCTGAAGCCAGAGACAGTCCTGCTGCCTACCTGATAGATGGCAACAGATTGGCAGATATTGTCTACGTTGAGCAAGTAAAACCCATAGTCTAGTAGCGTGTCAGAGTATTTGGGGTGCTTGGCTCCAAAATGCTCCCTGGAGAAACACACTTCCATTATAAATCAAGGCAGGTGAAGCATCACTTTAGGAGGGTTGATTTTGGAAAGCTGCTTACCTGGCAAGGTACACAGCGTGTTTTATCAGCTGCTCAGCCTTCTTGAACTCCCGTTTCACCACACAAGCCTGGGCAGGGGAAATGCAGCCTGTGAGGAGCTGTGCACTCATCTCATCTCCTCCACACACTGCTGCAGTTACTATTACTTGTAACTTCAAAGCATCATTGTGGTTATTAAAGGACTTCTCAGTTATTTAAGAAAAGGATCACAGCATTAATAAACATAAGCATTTCTGGCAGAATAAAGCCTGACTGAAGGGCTTGTACTGTATCCAGTCTAGATCAAAGAGGGAACAGAGCACCTTTTCAGGCAGCTCACAGGTTAGTGTTGTCACAATGGTCATTTGTGCAGCTGCAGCTCAGTTTGAGAGAGGAAAAACCCAGAGACAACACCCCTCCCCAAGTCTAAGGCCGAGGCGAACCAATCCAACACAAACAACAAGCCTCAAGGCTCCTGCAGGGGACCTGAACATCACCAAGAACTCTGGAGGTACAGACCACCCTCACCCACTCTTGGCTGCACTTCAGTGACCAGAGCAACATGGGAGATGTTGAGTTCACCTTTGATGCCTGTCGTAGCACATCCACCACCACTTTAACAGGCAGCCCCACTGTGATCTCCTTCATGGCTTCTATGCACCACTTGTAGGCCTGTTGGACAAAGAATCACCAACTCAGTGAGGCTGGGACCTCACCACCTTGCAGCATCAAGAAAAATACTACCTGGCTCTGAAAAATTTACATTCTAAAATTTAAAATATACTCTTTGCTTACATGGAATGAACCTTGTCCAGTTATGCCTTAAACAACAGACTTAAAACCCACTTTTAAGGTTAATACTGAGTAAGTATTTTACACTACCCTAAGGCATGTATTATTAAAATTACTTTTACAGATAAAACAAGGTATTTAATAATTTTTAAAGCAATCCTCACAATTCCCATTGTGCAGGACAACATCCTGGTCAGTGGACTCAGGAGCCGAATAAAAACCCCAGTTTATACAGTAATTACACTTAGGACACAGTTTTTACAGAACAGATGTAAAGCCTTGTTACCTGTGCTCTGCTATGCATTTTTACCTATTAAAATAAGCTTTTATAACATTTAACTCCCAGATGAGCAACCCACACCTCAAAGATATCACACATATATTAATGTTGGTCAAAGCACCACTGCGAGCCTGACTCAGAGTAACACACACACACACAGAGTCAGTAAACCAAGTGTTGCTCTGGCAGTGCCAGGCAGGCAGCAGGAGCTGAGGGCAGCCCAGGGTTGCTGATGCAGCATCCTGGCAGACTGCAGAGGCAGTTCTGTGAAGGGAAGCCCCCCCCAAGGCCTCACCTCGTCATAGTGGCTCTTGGCGAAGAGCAGGGCGCAGAGCTCTCCGTACAGCGCCGCCTTGTTGGCCTGCTGCCCGTGCTTGGCCAGCTTGTCCATGTAGGACTGCGCCAGCTTGAACGTCTCCTCGCCCAGGTGGTATTTACAGTTCCCGTTCCGAACGTGCAGCAACCTGGGGGGACACAGAGCTGTGCTCAGCGAGGCTGGAGAACCATCCCCACACAGCAGCAGAACATTCCCAGAGCAGTGCCAGTGCTGCACACCTTGGCTCTGCCAGGGTAGAATTGTTACTGTTGGAGATGTCAAATGATCTTATATGTTGATGCAGTTCTGTGTAGCCAATGCTTGAACACCTTGGGGCGGTGGCTTTGTGGTTTATTTTTCATAAAAGCCATTCTTCTGAATGTTGATGAAATGCCATTCCCAATGCCCTGTCCCATGAAATCCCTTCCACCTCCTTCCCAAAGATGGTAACTTCAAACAGCCACTGAGCACAGGTAGAGCTCATTTTCCTGCATCTCTGCACTCTTCCCTCAAACCTTGACTAGCCCAGGCCTTCAAATGGACATTTTTGTGGTTTGTTTGGGGGTTTCTTCATAAAGTATTTAGTCACATCCATTCGACATGAGATCCAGCACCACCAGAAGAGACTACTTTATGGATCCAATCCACAACAACCCAACCACCCTCTCCCCTGCCCTCTCCTGTCCTGCTGCCTTTCCATCTCAAGGATTAAGAGAAGCTTTAGGAAACAGCCAAATGAAGCCAGTAACACAGCATTAGTGAAACCTACTCCAGGTTCTCTAGAGAAGTAACAGTTTCAGCTTCTGGCACTTAGTTAAAATAAAAGTAAAGAATTTTTTCTTTAGTGTAGGGTAATGCTTATTTACTTTAATGAGATACATTTGGAATGGGTGTGTTATCATATTCCAAGCCCAAAGGGCAGAGCTAGATTCCCAGCCAGGGCAGCTGTTCCTGCTCCATGGCAAATGCCTGCATTGAGCACACATGAAATCCTGGTGAATTAACCTCCACAGGCCCTCCTGGAAATGTGTTATTAGGCAGTGAGTAACAGGGATTGAAAAACACCAGGCAAGGCTTTGGAAATCAGGACAACACAACACAGGGAGAGAACTGCCCAGAGAGAAGGGAAGCAGGACGTGGTGCTGCATTGCAAACAGGCTGGAACTCTGACAATGGGAGTTCATGTGTAGGAAAAGCATTTTATTCCTGTTATGATATGCTCAGATAAGACTTCCAATAAACTGGTAAGGGGGAAGAAGTGAACAGTGAGGGTTTTGCTCAAATTTTCGTCTTAAAACCTGTTTCCTGTTTCCACTTACGCCAAACAGAGATTTAAGTTACTGTAGCCACGTGCTGCAGCACAGTAATACAGCTCAGTTCACCCTAAGAGTTCAGACTGTCCAACACAGCCTCTTCCTCTGTTTCCTATCCAATGTATCATCCCTCTCAAACACTAACAAGAAAGGAAATAAAGTTCCCATTTTTCCCAAGGAGGGAGCGGAGGCAAGCACATGACAGATGTGTATTTGCTGCACAAAGAGAACATCAAAGAAAGGACCTTCAAAACCCTGCAGCCAGCTACACAAACACCAGCCTTCCAGTGGGAACTGCAACGAGGCTCAAGAACAGACAGCAAAAAGCAACACCCCCAGTTTCCCTTCAATCTGGTTTGAGAACTAAACATGATGTACAAGTGCATTGTGTGCCTGGTCACAGGAACATTAAAGCAACGAGAGACAGGATTTATAAAGAAACTAGAGAAAAATTAAGCAAACAGTTTGCCTAAAGAGGAAACCCCATTCTGCCTACACCGTTCAGTTGGGAGCTGCTCTGCAACATCAAAACCAGAGCCCAAATCCCATGTAATGGTATAAGCCAGTGGGGATAGCACTGCAATTTAGATAAGCGCCTGGGAAAGATCATATCCAGTGTCTGGATGCTTCAGTGATAGTGTCTGAAAACAAAGAAATCTCCCCCAAAACCAAGCTAAACCTAAGCCAATTCTATAGGATAAGCAGAGTTTATGTGATCCAGTTTCGAGTAACAAAAAATCCTTTACTAATCCGAAGGAATTCTAGAAGATAAAGCCAAGAGGAAGAGAAAAGGCCTCAGGACGTTTATGCTAATGGCTCTGAACCTCCTTTGATGTCTGCAACAACAGCTTTTGGGGACTAACCTCCCCAATAAACTCAGCCTCTAAGAGCCAACAATGTTACACAGCAGCATAGGAAGTCTGAAACCAGCACAAAAAACCTGACCCAAGAATCAGCAAAACATGAAACAATGAAGTGAGAGACCCACATATTCGTGTTATGTATTTGTACCTTATTGTTTAACACATAATAATGGGAGAAAGCAAACACATGCAGGAAAGCTCACAGAAACCTCACATCTTCCCAGCTTCCCCATGAAATTTACTACTGCTGGTAAAAGGAAATACTAAGTTATGCTTAATAACACAAAACATCCCATTCTATTAATAATGCAACGTATTAATTCAACTCCCACAGATTAGACTTACCAGCACTCAGAGCAAGAGGTGCCACTTTTTCAAAGTGGCGTACTTTCAAAAGCTGGACTTGAATCTTGCTCCCTTAAAACTCCCCCCCGCTCCAGTGCAAGGCCCGTGGTAAGAACAAGATGCCCTCCAGCAGGGATCAGGTGGGAGCCAGACCAAGCTTATCTCTCAAGTGCTGAGGCAGTGAGCTGGGTGTAATTACCGCCCCCTCCCACAAAAAGGTATAGTCATTTTGCACACTTTGCCCTCCTCAAAGGGCTTTAAATTTGACACAATTCCAAATAAATGATGCCAGAACATCTTCCCACTCTGCTGCCCAGAGGGATGATGTTCCTTACAGAACAGTGGCTGTCTCTACCAAACACAGTCACCACCTTCAGCTCAGAAGGGCTCACCCTAACACAGCTTTTTCCCAGCACAAACTGAAAATCTCCTTTCCACAACCACTGCCCAACACAGTTCCATTCTTCCCTCTCTTTCTCTTCTTTTCTTTCTATTCAGAGAAGGCAACAGAGTTTATTTAAAGCAACTTCTCCAGCTTGCCAACCAGTCTGATACAACCAGGAACCTTTTTTTAGATTAATTAGAAGGCAAGGGACCAAGTACTAACTGTGGTTCTGTATCCATCACTCCTCAGTTCTAGGAAGGTGGATACGTGTGCCCAGTCTCCTGGCACCAGTTTATTTCTGGAATGGCAGCCAGCAGAACCAGGCAGAGCAGCGTTGCCATGGCCCTGGGGCTGGCACAGCACATCAGCAGCTCCTGGCAAAGCCTCTTTACTCTTTGTGTTTGCACAGCCATAAACAAGATGCAGGGCTTTTTTTGGAGCAGCTTTCCAAAACAAGTTTTGCTCTATATTCAATACAGCACATGCTTTGTTCTTTTTAACAGCAGCTAAAAAAAATTCCATCCTGCTCTACCTCTGCTCCTCAGCCCCCAGGTACTCCTGTCAGTCCTGGGGTGACCAACAAAACCCACCTGGCCACTGGCTGCAGCTCATCACACGTTGATACAGAGGTGTAAGAGCTACTAAAAACCTCAGTGATAATGTGAGCCTTCTATCAATGGAATATGAGTCTCAGTGGCCCCACCACAGGCCCTGAGAAACAAGACGGGTTCAAAACCCAAATGTCTCCTAACATTCTTTTCCAAATGTTTTCAGCTGTGGCTGAAGGTGCCCATGAGAGCTGGACATCCAGATCTTTACCTAAGAGTAGAGCTAAGTAGCTCAGCATGAAGCAAAAGAATTCACTGCATCTGGAAGGAGGAAAAGTAAAGTTTTACTTTTACTTCTGCTTGACTGGATCTATAACGTTTGTGTTTGGATTTGGCAAGTTCTTCTTGCAGCAAACAGAACTTGAGCAAAGCCCAACACTGAACATTCCTTCACATGCAAAAACCCTTGAGAGACCAAAGTGCTGGACCACTCATTGTCCAGCCGTGTTACCCATGAGATATTGAGAAGGACAGTAAAACATAGCTTTTTTATATCCACTGTACTGTGCTGCCAGCTTCCAAGTGGAAAACCCAGGGCTTAGTGTCAAACAAGCACCTCCTGATCTTCAGCTCTAGGCAGGAAAGTGTTTTGGTGCAGCAGAACAGAGAAGGAGCATCTGGAGCTGGATGGCCCCAGGGCAATGAAAGGTGAGCTCACCTCACACAACATTCCACAGCACGGAACCAGTGGAGGATTTCATCATGAAGGGTGCACAGCTGAAGGCAGGAAAGGAACACCTTCTCAGCATCACTGTACCAGCCTGCATCTGACAGGAACCCCCCTGGAGGAAAACAACAACAGCAAAACATATTTTCAACACAAAAAGGGGTTTGCTCAAGTCTTGTAAGACAACACCTTATTTGGATACGGGAATCCTGTCAAGGCCAAACCCTCTAGTCCTGAACTGAAAAATGTAAGAGTAGAATTCTCCTACAACTGAAGGAAATGATCCCTGGGTTTAAGATGACTCTTTGGTATTACATACTTTTCCAAGAGTTTTCTGTCAAGAAGAACTTACCAGTACTAAAAACATGCAAATTCCTTGTGTTAAACATCACATCTGCAAACCAATTTCCAATCTAAACCATTTGAAAAAGTCTATGGATTCTTAAATACCAAAATCCAATATATTTTCCTTAAGACATCAAGTACTTTTCTAAAAACTACATTCCAAAACACATACATCCTTGTCACAGACATTAACATGAAAAAGAGAAATCAAGCTGGATTAACTGAAGCTTGCACAAGAGAAAGCACCACACAGCCCCCCAGCCCCAGTTACCTAAAACAAACCCAATCTGGATTGCTTTTTCTTTGACAGCAGCATCTGACTCTGCAATGTAGGAGCACCTTCTGCTGAAAGAATAGGCCAGGACAGAAGCCACTTTGACTCCATGGTCCATCAAAGCCTGGAAACAGTGATGGAGCAGATGTCTGGAACAAAAGAAAACAGAACTGGATTCCACATGAAGTTTTTCAAGCACTGCAGCCTGTGGGCTCTTCAGTGCTATCAATTCACATGAGAAAAATAAACCCCAGCCCTGCCTCAAACCCAAACCAGACGAGGACAAGCATCCCGGGGAGTCTCCAAGCTAATGGATTACAGTTGTAGGATGATCCAAGACAAAGTGAGTGTACACAGAGTTCTTTACAAGGACACCCTCCGGTGGAAGCAAAACACGAGCAGCCCACGCAACATTAAAACTGGCAAACAACGTTTTCAGCCCAAACTCAGGGGGGAGGAAGCTCCAAATCCCCCCTCCTCCAACACTCCCCCAGCAATCGCAGACAAATGAGCAATGATGACTCCATTAACATCACACACATGCAAAGTCTGAGGACTCTAAAGCTCATTCTGGTTACAAAGAATCTGATCTAAAACAGTCAAGTTCTGAGTGTAACACCACGAATGGGAATATTTAATGACAGGAAAACTCTTTAAACTGGGGCAATCCTATCAGCCTTCCCTCAGGATTCGTTCAACCAGCAGGGAGCGGGTGCTGTGACTGCCACTGCTCAGGCACTGGCTGGGCATCGACAAACTGGGGGGTTTTGCAGCATTTGTTTTTCTTTGCACCTTTTTTTTTTTTCTTCTCTCTTCCAAGATCAAGAGGTTAAGAGCTGAAATGAGAATTATTGATTTATTAAGATACTCACCTTTTATCTAAAGCTCGTAGCACCTTTGCAAAAACTTCTAGTTCACAAAATTCACTACCCAGCTGGCACAAGCGGCCCTGTTGGTAAAGCTGAAAGAAACCATCTAGGTTAATCTTAAAATTTAACATTGAGTTTTTAGCTTATTAGTAAAGAGGACTTATGATGAAATCAAGACTTCAAAGCATTTAAATACAGCAGGTGAAAAAGTAACAGTTCCAGTATCACAACAGGAGCACAACTTTGGTGTTTAAAGACTGAACACACCAGCTAAGAGAGCTCCAGAGGTGCTTTCAAGGGGGTTTTTTACCTATGAATGTATTTTCAAGTGTCTGTGACCACCTGCATCACCAAAACACTGCCACACATAAAGTACAAACCCAAGAAATCCCCTAAAGTCAGCAAAAAATACAATTAACAGCTTTGATACAAAGTGCTTTCAAAACATGTTGAAATGGCACATAATGTAGAGCACAGCAATGCAAATATATAACATGTATAAATAAACCCACATGTTCTGCAAGGGGTGACTCAGCAGTGCCCAGCACTAGACAGGCATGAGCCCTGTCCCCATCAACACCTGAGCTCACACAGGTAATTCCTCCATCAGGACATGGGAAAACTGGAGTGAGGCTGTTCATGCTCATAACAAACCCTGAGAGACTTGGCCATGCAGTGCAGGGTGAAGTTCTGCCACGTTAGGCTATAAATACTGTGGATTTGCACAGGTACAACAGGGACTGTGCAAAATCCATGGTGAGCTATTAATTGCCATTCTCTTGAAGCCCCTGGCCCCCAGACGAGCAAAGCAGGGTCTGTGACCTAAGGGAGCACCACTTACACACCTGCCACTGCCACAGGTACCATCAGGGCTTTAATGAAAACATTAATACTCCTCTCAGTTCTGATACTGTCTTAAAAGACTTCCAGTGAAAAGCATCTTGTGCCTGGTTCACCTTTTTCTCCACAAACACTGGAAGCTGATGAATTAGTATTCCAAACACAGCATGTGAGAACATCTCCTCCAGCCAGAAATTTAGTTTTAGTCGACTCTTCTTATAAAAGCACATGACACTGACTCTACAACACAGCAAGTTTGTTATTTTAACAACAGCACCTACAAAAAAACTTCAAAAATACTTTGACCTAATAACGTCAATTGCCAGAAATGAATGTTTTCCTTATAGTTATCTGTTTTTCTGGGGGATAATAAAAAAAAAAGGAAGTCGTTTAAAAACCAGAGCAAGTTTGCATGCAAAGTTACTGCTCAGATAAAGCAGGGATGTGTCCCTGCAGTTCAAAGGGATCAGAGCTCCTGCTGAAGCTGGATTCTCTCTAGCACTGAAGGAACAGCCAGTCTGGTGTATTTAAAAGCTACAGTCATGGTTAAATGGTCTCATTTCTTCAGCACAGCTGTCTCACAGGAAATGCTCTATAAAACCTAAAACATATTTTCTGTAATAAAAAAAAAAAAGGGATGTTTAAATTGCCTGGTATTCCATGCCCAAACTGAAGGTGGACATCCTATCAGTGATTGATGGGATCTTTTCTGGAAGAAGCTAGGGCACACACCCAAGCTATTTCACCAGGATTTAAGACAATCAAAGTACCAGCACACGTTGCACAATTCTCAAGTACAGTATCATTCCCTTCTAACACCATGCAGTGATAACTAAAACCCCCAGAGATTCCTGGTTCACCAAAAACTAACTGTAGTAAGACTTTTTACCATCAATATTTATGAGGTTACATAAACACATCCTGTAGTGGCTACTGTTCCATGTGATTCCTAAATTGCCAGGGAACAAGAGCCCTGGTGGGGCAGGAGGGAGGGGGAAGCTCCCAGAACACCCTCAGTTTTGACACATCCATTATTTCAGGCACACCTCAAGTCTGGCTCAGGGCCCCAAAGGTCCAAGCTGCTCTAAGCAGACACACAAGATCCTTGGGACGTTTTACCACACAAGTCACCCCTTCCCTCCACACACCGGCAAACGTTTTTGAGGAACTGCCTCAGCTCGAAGCCTCTTGGAACTGTTGCAGCTGTTACAGCAATATTTTCAAACAAAATTTGACATGGAAATAGCGAGTCTACGTCAAACTGTGAAGTAATTCCAGGAGACTCAGTAACACTCATTTGTTCATTGAGAAGCAGTTGGAGAACTGAAGAAATGGTTCTCTTGTCAAAGCTCCACAGAGACAGAATTCCTGACCACAGTCTTGCTACATAACACAAAACAAAATAGTGATTCAGGAAAAACATGTCCTGACACGAACAGCAGAGTGTGGGCTTCTGAAGAACTATTCTTTTCTGAAGAGAGAAATATCTTTTAGACACCAGCCTGACCTATTTGGAGCTTCTCAGGGCTTTATTTTTCTTTAACTATGGAAAAATGACTAAAAGCCTGCAATATGACTCCCAGCTCTATCGGGTCACACTGACACACTAATTCTGGCACTGCAAACAGGTATAAACTTGGTATACAGCTGTATTATCATATATATGCCCAATCCAGCTGTTGTGCACAGCTGTGAAAACCCCACCGGAACCCTCCTTCAGCACCTAAGGCTGAATATTGAACTTGTAACACACCCACCTAAACATGGAAAAGCTGCACACCAGTGTCCCCAATTAAACAGATTAATAACACTAACTCATAACTTAGCTATTATATCATGATTCTATTAAAGTTCTTGTTGGATTTCTCTCCCTGAATAGATTAAGCTGAAGAAAAAAACCTCAACTTTTTCTAAACATATTAAAACATAATTTTAAAAATCATTTTTTAAAGCAGCTGCATGTTAATTCCAACCAGTTGTACAAGGACCCTCTAGAAGAGGAACTGAAGCACACGCAGTTTGGAAAATATGCTCCTATTGCTCCAGTTTGGAAGAGGACTGATAAACATGGATGTTTCAGTAAGAACTACAGAGGAAATCCAAGGAGCTCCCCAGCATGTTTTGTAATGCCTAATAACGTAATATGGAGTATCATGCCAGACTGGGGAAGGACTCTGTACTTGACAAACAGCAGGATTTGGGAAAACAGTTTGGCTGAAACCACTGTCTTCCTTCCCTACTTGACAAGGAAGGAAAAAGTTTCCTGAGTCAACAGTGCACTGAATTAATCTGTTGACAAATGACTCACTACAGATGGGCAGGGGGGCACAGCCTTGGAAAATAATCAGTTAGAAATTTAGGGACTTTTGATACTTAAAAGCAGTGAATATCCCTAAATCCTTACAAACCTCCACCAAATGAATAACCAAGAAGAAAGCCAACAATCTTATTGAATGAGCCTGACTTCATGGACAACTTTTGGAGCCCACTGCTTGCACACCCCAAACACTGCACACCTGTCCACCCAGCCTGTTCTCTGTGTCACAGCAGCACAATTTGTATTTCACAGGGTCCAGCACAAGGGATACAAGTCTGAGCCTCACAGGGGCACACCTGTGAGATTCTCCTCAGCCATAACTGGGAAAACCCAGCCTGCTTTGAAGCTAAATCAGCCCAAAGGAAATGAAGTGGAAATAGGAATTATTGTTCAGCAGGAGCTGAACACCTCTGTGCCTGGATGTGACCTCATTATCTCAATTATGATGAGCTGGAGTGTCTCAGACCCAACAATGATAGTGAAAAAATGGAGAAGCTACAGAATACGGGGGTGAGAAAATATGCCCCACAGAGTTAAAAAAAAGGCAATCTGAGTAATACAAGTTAGAAAGCAAGAAGTTTCAAACCAGTAAAGACATAACAAGGAAAGATGGTTCAGTTCACATCTATATTTAGACTACAGAAATAAGGCATGTGTTAATAATTGGAAAAAACTCATGAGGTGATGATTCTCCTTCACAGGGAGGCTTTAATTTGAAGAGGTGACAGAAGGACAGATTTCATTCCAGCAGCACTCAGTGAAGTCGTGCTGCACACTCTGCTCCAGCATGGGGACCAAAAGGCTGTACGTGTGTGTGCACATGCAGAAACCATCAGTGCTTCCCACATTTAATTTCTAAGCCCCTAAAACACAGCAGCACGAGTGTAATTAAGTCTCTGTGAAGTCACACTGGTGGGTCACAGCAGAAGTCCCACACAACAAGGCTCTGGGATGCTCTGTCTCCCTGAGCTTGTGACCTTGTTCATACTTGTCTGGCCAGGGAACCTCAGAACTAAAGCACAGCCACACTTCATTCCAGTTTATCCTCCTCACTCTCATCACACCCCCTGGAGACTGAAGCCCTGGGACAAGCTAGTCTGATTCTAATTTACAGAAATGTTGCTTATAGTAATTCTTCATCAGTAAACTCAATCTCTACTGCAATGCAGAGAACGGATGTTCTGCTGCTTGCTGTGAACAGTCAGCAAATTCCTGTTTATTCACTTTCTTTGGTTCAAAAAATACCTAGACGTGATAGAAACCAAATCAGTGTCATCTCCAACTGTTCCTGTGGTTAATGATCTCATCAGAAAACATGCCAAGAACATTGGAACCAAATTATTTTCATGAAAAATCAATTGTAAAAGAAGAAAAACACGCGATCCAGAAAAGACATTCCAAAAGGAAAATAAACATGGGATGAAACTCCTTGTTAACCAATACAAGTCCAAGATGAGCCTGCCAGTGTTTAACTGCAACAAATACCTGTGGCAGAGAATGCCAAAGCAGCGAAGCACCTTGAGAAACAAAGTCATAAGATAATTGCACAAAACAGAATATAAAGCTGAGGCACAGGGGGAAAGAACTGATTTCTATGTAAGACCCCAACGACAGAGTTCAATACCTGATTTCTGTCGATATAAACTGGATTCTTCACAGTAACACCCTCCCTCAGAACTCTATACTCACCCCAACAAACAACAACATGTAATAATTTGATTTTCTCAGGTTTTTTTGTTTCAGGTTTTTTCTTCTTTTTTGGATGACTTAGTTTATTCCAGCTGTCACTACTTTTTAATACAGAATTTTGGCATTTTGCTCATATGCTGGATCTCAATTAAATGAGATCCAGCATATTTTTTTCTTTAGCTTCTAAAAACTACACCCTCTCTCTCTTTTTCTTCCCTTCAAAAAAAAACAAAGAAAGAGAATCTAACTAGTTTAACTAGGAAACAACCCAACCAGGATATACACACACCTGCAAACACCCAAAGGAAACAAAATATGTTATGTGAGCACATTTTTGTTTTTTTTCCCCCCAGAGGCAGGTGTTACTTGTAACAATACTAGTTATTAAGCTCTTCAAAATACAACTGTGATTAATAAGACATTTAAATATTTTATCTCAAATGTAGACTTGGAAATTTCCAGGATATCCTCCCAAGCATCCTGCTCTGCCTCTAAGGGTTGCAAGGAAAAGTCAAACACTGCTTGATAAAAAGATATCCAGTGACACCCTGCTGAACCAGTACAGGTTTGTTGTTTTACCACAATCATGATTATTTGAGATTGCCTTGTTTTGAGCTTTAGTCACTGCTTGAGAATGCTCCAGAAAGATAAATATGCTCAATATGAGGCACCTGCCTGTTCCTGTCAACTTGCAGCAGAACCCATTTCTTAGCAAATCCACAACAGGAACATCCTGCAGCTACCCCAGGGTTGATTCCTCACCCAGGTTTATAAGGCAAGTCCCAAAATTTACCAATTCTGGAAGATATAAGGTTAAAACTAATTGGATTTGTTAAGGAATGGGAAATAAAGGCAATATATTATGACAATAGAGTCAAACACTGGATTATAGGGTACCCTGGGGAGAAAATCAAGCCACTCTTGCTGGCATTTTCCTGCCTTTTAAATACCAGCACAATGACTCTCTCTGCTGCTGTATCTTATCTATGGCTCTGAATCAACCTGAGCACGTTAATAAACCTGTGCAAGCCTGGCAAGTGTAAAGTTTGAGTGTTGGTATCAATGAATATGATAAAAAAAGGTTTGTACGGCCACAGCCAATTAACATCTGCATATCAAAATAAAACCTGACTGATACCACCATTTATTTTTTGCAGGAGTCAGTGGAAGCTTCTCCAGTACCACAAACCATGACCAAGAGCTGGACAACAAACCATTACTTCCAAATTATACTTACCCATATGTGAAACACTGGAAACATTTTTCTTTCTTTTAATAATCACAGAATGAAAGTAACTATCTCTTTTAGGGTTTAAATGCAGGTGTATTTGTGCAAATCCTCAATTACACACCACTTTTGCCCAGCTGTATTTGAAGAATAAGTACTGTTCCATAGGACACTGACAACTAACTGACAGCACCCCAACCAACACAGCAGCAACCACCACCATGTAGTCAAACAAGGATTTAATAGTCTTCAAGTCTGTCTAAATCTAAAGACTGGGAGTGGCTTTGGAAATCCTACTTCTGCTTTAAAGAACTCCATGGTGAGGATGAAGGGAACACTGCTCACCATGCTGAAATGCATTTAATATCCACCTGATTTTCAAAGCAACTGTATCCAGAGCCCAGCAGTAAAACAAGCACCACACACCAGGAGAGGCCTGCCCAGAGGTGGGATGCTGTCCTCAGCCTAACTTAATGCACCTACACCACTCGTGCTGCTGCCCCCACCCAAACACAGAAACCAAGAACCAGTTACCAAGAGTTCCATGAGTGCCCAGGAAAATGCCAACACTGTTCAGGAATCAGTCACCTGGGCTGGGCTCTGTGGCACTCACTACAGGCACACACTGCTTTGCAATGGCTGAGGACTGCTTTCAGCATCCCATGCAGGGTCTGGGGACATTTATGGATAAACTCATTTGAATGTGACCATTAAGGAGGACAGTTACAGAATCACAGGATGGTTTGGGTGGGAAGGGACCCTAAAGGCCATGTCATTCCAACCTACTGCCACAGGCAGGGATGCCATTCACTACAGCAGGTTGGTCAGGGTCCATCCAGCCTGGCCTAAGCTGGTTTTCCTACACAGAAAAAGCAACAGTGAGGAACAGAAGCCCAGGCCACCCTGAGCAGCCACGGAACACTCACTGCACAGGTGGCCCAGTTTTGTTTATTCTGCATGTGGACATCTCACAGATGCAGAGTGGTAAGAGGAATACTGGTGCACCTCACACATTTCAGATTAGCAAAGACTGTCCTGTTGTAAAACACAGATATAACAGAAAAAGCAAAGGGGAATGGCTTCAAACTGGCAGAGAGGAGGTTTAGATTGGGCATAAGGAAAAGTATCTCAGGTCTTGAGGCTCTGGCACAGCTTGCCCAGAGAAGCTGTGGCTGCCCCATTCCTGAAAGTCCTGAAAGTGTCCAAGGCCAGGCTGGACAGAGCTTGAGCAACCTGGGCTAGGGAAAGGTGTCCCTGCCCATGGCTGGGGGAAGTCCTGGATGAGCTTTAAGGTCCCTTCCAACCCAAACCATTTTGTGACATTCTGAAATTACTGTCACTAACAACAGCTATACTATCAGTACAACAAAAACATTATTTTGAGGACAGGTCCTTAGCACAATTATTACCATCTGCCCAACAAGACATGAAACCAACATATAAAATCAAAACAGACATGGTAGAAAATCTCTTCAAAACTCAAGACATGCTGCTGGATCTCTTTTCACCATGGAACAGCTCCACACGAATCTGATTCAATGCAACCACTGAACATTGCTAATAAAAGCATCAGAAGTCAATGATGTATTAAGCTCACCTCCAGATGAGATTTTTAAACAACCTGGGAATACCTACTTGGGTATTTCTATCACTAGAAGGAGCTTTTGTTTTATGCTTTTTAAAAGCCACAGAGCACCATTCTCTCACCTGAATGAACATGACGACAGACAATACCAAGGAAGTTCATTTGTTCATGATGATATGTACTAACAGTTCAAAATGACCCCCAAAATATTCTTCACGTTGCCATTTCCATATCTTTAGCCTTTTTCTGATCATTACCACACATCAATCACATCATTATCCATGAGCATGCTCATGTGTGATAAAAAGGCTTTTCCATCCTCCTCAACACCCAAGGCAGACAAGTAATAACCGGTACACAGAAAATGTTCATGCCTTTTCAATGCTACAGAAGCAATTTCCCTGTGTCCAATGCAGACATTCCTTACCAACACTATTACTCTCTATGTGTATAATGGGTTCATCTATATATACCTCTGGTTCATAAAAATTCATCTAAAGAACTACCTCACTCAAAAACCCCTCAATTTTTAGAAATTCACTGGCAGAGGAAAGGTGGTTTATCCCCCATCTTAGGTTTCTGGAGGGGGTTTACACACGTTGTTTCTCTCCTGATGAATGCTCATTTCCAGCAGTTCCTGCACATGGATGAAATGCCTGTTTAGTGGACAATAGAAATTACTGGACCATCTCAGTGCTCCTTTTACACCAACTCTCTGCATTTCAGGGGCAGCTGAATGAGAAACAACGCTTTCACCAAGGAATGATTTAACGCTAATAAACCACAGCAATAAACGACTCTCGGTCCTTCTCATCTGGTTCCTACCAGACCATTAATACTACAGCACTACAAACTGCTCCTTCAACCACTGACATCACCACCTCCAATACATTAAAAAAAACCAAACAAACAGAAAAAAAATACGCGGAGAAAAGGCAAAAAAACCCACACTCCAACACATCCAGCCGGGCCTCCTCCTGCCACAACGGCGAGCAGGCCCTTTCCCCCGGCCCCCAAGGGCAGGCCGGGTCTCGGTGCCCCCCGGGGGCAGCCGTGGGGCCCTGACCCTTCCCCACCGCGGCCCCACCGACCCCACAGCCCCACCGAGCCCTCAGCGCCCCCGGGCCGCCCTTCGGGACCCTCCCCGCGGCCCCTCGGCCCCTCAGGCCCGGGCCGCCCCCCGGGCCGCCTCTCCCCGGCGCTCCCGCAGGCCCGGCGGGGTTTGGCGCCGCTCGGCCGGGCCGTACCTTGTAGTACACGTCGAACTGGATGTTCTCGGGCAGCGAGCGGATGTCGCGGCGCCGCGCCCGCCCGTAGCTGTCGACCACGGCCGAGATGGCCGTGTTGTAGAGCGTCTCGGGCACCCACTCCAGCTCCACCGCCGCCATCTTGCCTGTGCGGAGCCGCCTTCCCTGCCCTCCCCTCCCTCCCTCCGCCTCCCGCCCGCTCCGCCTCACGGCGCTCCCGCCGCCCCTCACGGCCCGGGGAGGGAGCCCACGGCCCTGTCTGCCTCACGGCCCGGGGAGGGAGCCCGTGGGGATGGAGCCTGTGGGGATGGAGCCCACGGCCCGGGGGTGGATCCCGCAGCCGTGCCCGCCTCACGGCCCGGGACGGAGCCCACGGCCGTGCCCGTCTCACTCCTCGGGGCCGGATCCCGCAGCCCCGTCCCCCTCACGCCCCGGGGCTCCAGTCCCCCTGCTTCGCCTCACACCTCGGGGCTCTCATCCCTCCTTTACCCCCCATTCCCCCTCACACCCCGGGGCTCTCGTCTCCTCCCTTATCCCTCCTTCCCCCTTATCCTCCCTCCCCCTTTATCCCCCCTATTCCCCCTCACACCCCAGGGCTCTCATCCCCCCTTATCCCCCTTTACCCCTCACACCCCCGGCAGGTCCCGCGGCCCACCGAGGGGATGCGGAGGGTGCGGGGGAATCGTGAGGGGAATGGAGGGTCTGAGGGGGAGAGGCTGCGGGAGCTGGGCCTGGTGAGGGTGGAGAACACTAAGCGGATCTCATTAGTACAGGTTAAATACCTCAAAGGCAGGTGCCGGAGAGCGGTGCCCAGTGGCAGGACGGGGAGCAATGGCCACGAATTGAAACGCAACAGGTTTAACCTGCACACGAGGGAGAACTTCTTTACATGGCAAGGGAGAGAGTAGACACTGGGACAGGTGTGGAGTTTCCCTTTCCAGAGACATTCCAAGCCCACCTGGATGTACTGGAGGCCTCTGCTCTTCTTAGCAGGGAGGTTGGACTGGGTGGGCCCCAAAGATCCCTTCCATCCCTAATAAATATCCCACCCACCCTCTTTCAAAGTGTAAAATCATTATTTACAGCTCACCTGTGCCAATAGTGGCCTTTCTATGGCTTCCAGGTGTGCTGGCAGCTCAGGTGAGCACTATTTGGCCACCCAGTGCTTGAGGAGGGGTTGCTGTTGTACCCAACACTCCTCTGGCCTTCCTTCTTGGCTGCCACGTGGTAAAAACACCCTTTTCCTCCCTAAATGAGCCCTGTGACCCCATGTGGAAGTGCCACTGTATTTTGTCGATACCTCATTATCTTTAACAAGCTTTTTAAAGCATGTTTTTCTTGCTAATTTGTGTTCCATGCAGGGCACTCACACACCACCAGGAAAGGACTGGATGGTTCCTGGGTACAGATGGGAGATTTTTAGGCAGTGGCAATTAGAATGATTTGGTCTCAAACAGACTCAGCCCGTGTAGCCAGGGATTTAATCAACCCAGTGCAGTGCAGGCAAGGGCTCTGAGGTTACTGCTTCATGTAGATTTTGATATCACACTAAGTTGGTATTGCTCAAATTTGACTGCTCTAGTGTGGTCTCAAACAAAACTTTTATTCAGAGTTCAGTATTTTACATTTTCCAAACTCAGAGATACAAAAAAAAGCCCAAACTGTTGATGCACTAACTATGCTGGGAAATATTTCTCTTTCTGGCTAGCCTTGATTTGGGTCTCTTAGCTAATATGTAGGACTGTTAGTGGGACTTATTGTTTGTTCTTTTTGATTTTAAAATTATAAGAGGCAGAGCTACTGCTGTTCCACTTCGGGCATGTTATTTTTAATAATCCCAAATTGTTGCTGTCCCTCCCATTTTGTGAAAGGACATTATTCTTTGTCCTTTGCTTGCAGAAAGAAATGTTACGGGGTGGGAAGAAAGGAATGTGACATAAACAGACCATGGAACGTTGCTTTGTACTCTTTTTCCTTCTGCTTTTCCTATTGGTGGCTTCAGGTTTTTCTTTTATTTTTCTGCAATGCTGTGAATTTATTTCAGCTGAGGGAATACAGCTGGTTTCTGTTGGCAATCAGCCCCCCCCAGAAGAGGCTATTTATCTCAGTTACGTTGGGAGAGCTAGTTTGGGAAGGTTGGAGGCCTGTTAGGAGGGGACAGGCAAGTTTTTCAGTGCAGGAAGGAAAAAGTCTCAAGAATATATTAAAAAAGATATTTTTTGAGCTTGTGATACTTTTTTTTTTTTGCTTAAAAAAAAGCATTTAATGAATTTTCTAAAAATAATAGCTAAGGTAAACATACTTTTTAAGCACTGTGGTAATGGAGTTTATCTTTTTGATTAATTACTGTGTTTTGAGAAATTAGCCAGGCTCCACCTTTTACTGCTTGGTAATTTTTTGTAGATAAAACTATAGTGGGTATATTCCAGGAGAAAACATGAATGTATCTATAAAAGAAGTATGTTGTATAAACTTTCTTTAGAGAATGTTATATATTCAGTCTGTAATTCATTTTGGTAGGGCCTGAAGAATTATCTTCATGGTAAAAGCGATTTAATCTTTAGACAGAAATAGTTTTTAAATATAGAAACATTTGTTATTTATTAATATTGGATGATCTGATATATTTATGTATTGAATAAGTTGGTGCTCCTCTATAATATGTATTTATTCTGGTGGAGTCCTCATTTCCCTGTATGTATTTAATGTTGAGATAGTAGGTAACCATCAAAGTAACATATGTAGCAGCAAAACTGACTTACAGAAGTCTATTTTATTAAATAATTCATTAGTTCTCTGAATATCTTTAACTTAAGAGTTACCCTGTTTCTTTAATTATTTTTTTCTCCTTAATCTGTATTGGGAACTTATTAGCAAAATTACTCAATTCAATGACGTGCTTTTCACATCAGTAAATTATTTTAGTGCAATTGCTCATTAATAATTGCAGATGTTGGAAAATCCTCCTGACTCCAGAGCTTGTTGGCAGAGGTTCTGATGGATATTCTTATCTTTGTTGGTATCTTTCTCTTTTGCCTTCCTTATATAGGGAAACATTTAAAAGACTCTTACAAATGCTGCCTGTGTCTGAAACCAGAGTGGTAATGGATGTTGTTCAGGGAAAAGCCTTCAGTCAGTCAGTCTGTCTGCTGCAATCTGAGCTTTTGAAGCTGCAGCTGGGTCTCTGAACCCCTCACATGTCCAGCGTCTGGAGCCTTGTGGTGTGGGACATCTGGGTGTCATTGCAGGGGAAGGGCATGCAGAGGATGCAGACGAGCCTCAGGATGGGTAAATGCATAAAGAAAATCGAATCATAGTCTTGTATTGTAAAATAACCTGCCCCCAGAGATCAAACAACCCCTTGGCTGTCAAAAGGTGCCTGTATGGAAGAGATTTTAGATCTGCAAAGATGGTTGTGCAATTTCAGTAGAACATGGCTGGGGCCTGATGCTGTTCTGCTCCCCTCCAAACCCCAAAATCCTCATAAAAACCCAAATCCCAACCAGATATGGGTATTAAGTTACTATTTCTGGACAACAGTTCCCCTCCAGTTCCCCTCTCCTGCAGGAGGTTGTTCCCATGAAAGGCTGAAAGAGTTGGGATTGTCCAGCCTGGAGAGGAGAAGGCTTTGGGGTGACCCAATTGTGGCCTTGGAGTGCCTGAGGGGAACCTGTAAGAGAGATGGAGAGAGACTATTTGCAAGGGCCTGGAGTGCTAGGACAAGGGGGAACGGCTTCAAACTGACAGAGAGTGGGATAGATGGGATATTGGGAAGGAATTCTTCCCTGTGAGGGTGGGCAGGCCCTGGCACAGGGTGCCCAGAGAAGCTGTGGCTGCCTCTGGATCCCTGGCAGTGTCCAAGGCCAGGTTGGACGGGGCTTGGAGCAACCTGGACTAGTGGAAGGTGTCCCTGCCCATGGCAGGGGGTGGAATGAGATGGACTTTAAGGTCTTTCCCAACTCAAACTAGCCTATTATTCTTTTCCAAATCTGTATGTGAAACCAGAGTTTGATGACTAAAAAGTCAATTTGGTCTGAAAATTGCTGCAGAAAGTAACAGCATTGTCTTTGTCTCACAATTTATTGACTCTGTGGCTGAGCTGCAAGCTGAAAAGAGGGGTTCTATTATTGTTTCTTTTTAGAGTTGTGCTTGTAGATTTATATTTCAGCCGAATTAGGAGTTGTATCTTTGTCAGAACTTAGGCAGGAAGCAGAAGAATTGTCTCTTCTACTGCTGCCTTTTTCTCACTGCTGTTTTCTTAGGTCAGGTTAAGTCACCTGCAGTTTCACTTGGCTTGCATTTAACTGAAACCAATTAGGAAGCATTCACGTAATGAACATTTTCAGTTGATGGGGATTTTTGTCAGGGAAGTGCTGATTAGTGTTTGTGTGAACCCTGTCACTGACCTAGTGAGGAGCTGAGAGGGGAGGCCTGCAGATGCTCTGCCTTTTATATGCCCATCTCAAAGAATTTTGTAGATGTGGTGTGGTAGTATAACTACTGCAGTTATTGTTAAATAAATAAATGCTTTTTTTTTTTCCTTTAGGAATATACTTCTAGAAAGCCTGGATGAAAAATGTGGAATCTGTTTCATGTGCTGCCAGTGCCAGTGTTGTTTGCATCTTTTCCTCAAAGGTAAGATAGTTGTTAAAGAGCAAAAACGTGTTTGTGAAATGGATGTGGTAACAAAGATGAAGTTCAGTATGGATGTAGTTGAAAATTTGAGCTAATTCATTAATGGAAAATTAGGATTTGGATTATTATCTTGGCACCATTTAGGCTTTTCAGATTAGACCAGCAGTTCTTGTTTTGTCACGGTTTAAATATGAGCTTGTATATGTAAACAGCTTCATTTTTTTTAATTACTGTAGCTGGGCATAGTTAGTGGGGGAAAAAGGTTCTAAGAAAACAATAAAAACCTGCTGAATTTCCCTGCAATGTGCTTATTTTGAAGTGGGAAGGAAGCGAGCTGACATGGATAACATATGAACCTACTATATCTCCTTGATGTGGATATTAAAGGAACCTTGAAAATAGTTTATGGGGAAGTTGTTGGAGGCTTCTAATTTTAAATTCTTAGCAGGAAATCATTAAACTGTAGAGGAGCCAACATAACAGACTGTTGCTCTAAAACAAGAGCTGAATGCAGAGCATCCACATGAACTTGTCAGATCTTTTTTTAATGATGCTTTTTTTTCTTTCCTTTCATGTTTACTGCAACCCAGATAAATACATTTTCATTTTTTGTTTTCTGTATACATCAGTTCAGGAGTCCCATTCTGGATGAGATGAGAAAGCAATACCCTTATGGTCAGACCTCAGGGAATGTGGAGAAACTGGGATTATCCATCAGACCCAGAGGTGTTAACTCCTTGTGTGGCCACCCAGCATTGGCTTGGGATGTGGAATTAGGCTGAATTTCACTGTACCTCTCTTGGTTCTTTAAATTGTCTCCTGCAGCAGAGGGGAAGGAATGCTGCTCTGAGAAATGTAACTAATTCAGTTTAAGCATATTTGAGGGTTTTTTTTTTTTAAACTCTGGTTAAAAGAAAAATTAAAATTTTCATCCACAAAAGAAATCATGGCCTTTAATTTTGAGAAATTATTAGAATTAGTTGAACCAGAGTAAGAAATAACAATGCTTGTACAGTCACTCTGAGATTTATTTCAGTAATTGTTAGCCAAAATGAGGATAAACTATCATTAAGGTCAATAATCAAGTAAAGATCTGATTGTATTTGGGATAGGACCATTTTATGTTAAATGATTTTAACTCCTATATCAAAAACTGCTTTAAGCTGTGAGCTGTTTAACCTGAGTTTGGTGTTGGAAATAAATAGCTGGGGAACCATGGGCAGTATCCGCTTAGCATTTGCTTCCTTTAAGCACAAAACCAAGAAAAGCACTCCCTATTTTTACATACAAGTGAGAGGTGCATAAAAAATGCTCAATTGCCCTTCAGTTATTGCCTGTCACATGCTGGAGCGTGGAAACTGCAGTGGTACTTCTCATCAAGCTTCACCTTTATTAAGTTTTTCTCCCTGTATCTTACTTCATCTTTATTAGAAGTTTTTCTCTCTGCATCTTCAACTTTTATATGTTCCTGTTTCTGTGAGGGTCTGATTTAGCTGAAGGATTTTTGTGAGCTGAGGGACTTCAGGAGAAAATTAGGAAATATGGTTTGAGTTGCCAGAGGATCTGCTGGTTTTGTGTGCCCTGTAAATCTTGAAGCACTTTGGTTTTCCAGCAGTAGTTTGGGGAATGTAGTTGTTGCAGGCAAAAACATCTTTAATGTATTGTAATTTGATTAAATTTGTGAGTGTAGGTATGATTTATATGTGGTGCCATTGTTTTGATTGTAGAAGTATTGACAGAAATGAGGCACTTTTTCACTTGAAAAGGCAAATGCAATACTTGGATATAAAAAGACAGAAATATCTCAGGGTTTGAGGAGGAGTTTTTTCCATCATAACTATTTTTTCTCTTTTGTTTCCTTAATTTTACAAATGCCAGACTACCTAGAGCGTGTTTATGTCAGGCAGAGGGGTAGGAGTCCATCTGTGTGGTTCTGTTCCTGGAGTAGCTTGTGATTTTCCACTCTAAATTGTTTAGGAAAGCATTACCTATATTGAATGGGACTAATCCTCACATGACAACATCCCTGCTTACATTTATCCAGCTATGAAATAGGGATATTGTGCTTTTTGGAAGAAATGGGCTTTGGTTGTCCCTGTGATGCCACAGATGTGATAATACTACTTTGTTATTTTTTTAGTCAATGGTTTTAAGTTGGTTTCCTTGTTCTCTATTTTGTACTAAAAAATTATTGAAAAATATTTAGTCCCCCCCCTTTGTGTGTGCTGTGATATGGATGGCAATGGATCTGCTGCAGGCCTGGCAAATTGATGGGCCATGTCCATGTTTTATATGTTAATTAAAAGGGAAATAGTGATATACTGTAGTGTTTGGGATTGTATAAAGCTCAAATTAATCTTTATCTCCTTTACACACCATTGAAGTGCCCATTAGACATATAAAATACTGTTATGAAATGTAATGGTCAGATTTTTAAAGCAATTCTATATTGGGCTGATGATCTGATGATTGATCTGGTGGTATAAACACCTGTAAAGTAGGAAGGGATCGTTATCTTATTGGATTAGTGGGGATTAATTCATTAATGGTTGTAACAGGCTTGCAAATCCCTCGGTGCTCCAGGAATCCAAAGCTTTGTTGATATATTTCTTATTTTTTAAATATTGAGGACTTTAATGTGGTTGATGGAAGGAAATCCAAAGGCCTTGCAGTCCTTAAGCTGAACAATTATCTCCGTGGAAGTATTTTTGCAAAATTCCATGGTGGTTTTCACTGTAGTGGGAAGGGGCTCTGGGAGCTGGAAGTAAAACAATGTCTAGAATTTCAGCCGTAAAACAGAAATGCACAAACCCCTCCTGCGTGAAGGGAATGTCTTAAATAGCCGTGAGTGTAAACCATGCACGTCCTGCGGGATGTGTAATGCCAGGGGGATGGCTGGTGGGAAGAGTTACTGCCCAAGAGGGAAAGCAGCGATTCCAGCCGGGGACAGAGAAGGATGGGAAGCTGGAATGGTGCTGGAGTTCCTGTGGAGCAGGGGAAGATGGGGGGCTGAGTAACACCCAGAGATTGCTGGAGCAGGGAAGAATAACACCTTGGGTTTCCTGCAGCAGGGAAAGGTGGGGTGGGGGCTGAGGAACAGGGGCTTCTATGGCTGGGATAGACTGGAGTAACACTGGGCTTACTGGAGCAGGGAAAGACAAGGGGCTGGATAACACCGGGCTACCTGGAGCAGGGAAAGACGGGGCGGAGGGGCTGAGGAACAGGGGTGTCCTATAGCTGGGAAAGACGAGGGGCTGGATAACACTGGGCTCCCTGTAGCAACGAGGGGAGCCCTGTGCTTCGAGTTATAGCTGGCACCCTACTGCAGCTGGGGAGAGTGTCTCCCTCCTGTCGCGGATGTCGCGGGGGGGGGAATGTCCCCCTCTTGTCGCGGGTGGTGTCCCCCTCTTGCCGCGGATGTCGCGGGGGTTTTCCCCTCCGTCGCTGGTGTCCCTCCCCTGTCGCGGGGCTGTCCCCTCTGTCGCGGGTGTCCCCCCGTGTCAGGGCCTGTCCCAGCGGCGCAGGCCGCGGCCCCGCCCGGCCGGCGCTTGCAGCGGTGGCGCCGGGCGGGGCCGGCAGGGGGCGCTGTCCGTGCCCGCCGTGCCCGTGCCCGGCCCCGCCGCCGTTCCCGTTCCCGTTCCGGCGGGCGGAGCGCGGCGGGAGCGGCCCCGGCAGCCACCGCGGACATGCCCGAGCGCCGCCCGGGGCACCCACAATAGTCGTCGTCGTCGGCTTCGGGCGGGGAGCGGCGGGCGAGCCGTGTGTCCCCCCCCCCTTTTCCCCGCCGCCTCCCCATGGAGGGGCCGTACGCGCTCGGCGTGAGCGTGTTCTCGGACCAGGGCGGCAGGAAATACATGGAGGACGTGACCCACATCGTGGTG